>JBAJNP010002272.1:0-49967 GCA_036877545.1 Yasuhikotakia modesta
GGCTGAGGTGTGTTCAGTATTGATTTACACACAGCTTTTCACCAACAATTTTAGGTTGTAAGAATGTTTCTGTAATGTTACCATTAGTAACCAAAACATTATCGGTGTATGCATAGTTACACTATTACCCATAATTCAACACAAATGCTAGAATATGATGATTTAAGACACAGCTCCATGTACAGCTCCGTGTTCATCTGTATCATTATGCAATGCAGGTGGAGAGAGCGCGGCTTGGCTCTTTGTGTTGGGACCAGTTCGGTTCTTGAAAATGGGTCGTACAGACAGTTCAGAACAGGTAAGAGACGTTTCATCTCCTAAACAGCCTTAATCTTGGAAACCATTGTCTTAATTTATTTTCCCATGAGCAGAGATGAATGAGGTGTGGTCTCTGTCCAGCCCGGGTGCCTCTGAGAAGCAAGAATCGTCTTCTTGAAGCCTAGTGGTTGCTATTTAACCCTGAATCTTTAAAGAACTTCTAACTGACATTCAGTTATTTATCTTAAAATGGAACATGCTGAAATCTGAGCTGCATCATTGTTGATGTTGCTAAGATTTCTGGGCACAAAAGACAGAGACATTTTATACACTGTAAACAGGGCTGGACCCACCAGTAAAATCCCCAAGGTCCGGATCTTTGTATTTTTTGTGGTGTGTATTCATGATTAAAGTCATGAAATCATTGTATTTTGATCCTGCAAATATTGCACAATGCTTAAATAATGAATCTTACCTGGTCTGACTCTGGTCTGAATGATTGGTGAAGGTAGCAAAAAATGATTGGTAGGTGAAATTGAAGGTAGCCAATCAAATCAAATAAGGAGTTACTGTTTATGGATGGAACATGATAAACCATGTGACTTAAAATGTGTCAAATAAAAATATTAATGGCAAATAGTTCAAAAATAGACGAAAACAAAAAGACAGACATGGGTTTACAGCTAATGTTATATATGAAAATATGATTTCATTTTAACCATATGACTTCCTATGATCTGAACGAGGTAACAACATAATTCCAAAATACATAAAAAAGTTACATTTTGGATTTAAAAATTCTTTAAATTATCATTTTAGTCATTACATTTCACAAGCCTATTATTAATGACACTATATAAGTGTTTTAAAAAGAAGTATTTGTCATGTTGAAGCAAATGATGTTTCCTTCACTTATATGAGAGGATTTAGTGGTTTTATGTTTCATCTTAAGCCATATTAAAATCCATTTCATGGTTTTGAATGAATCATTACTCCAGGCAGAAACTCATTGTGTAGGAAACTAAGTGGTCATTAGTCTTTCCTCAGCTAATCTTCCTTTCACCTTGTTTTAATTTAATAAAGGTCTAAATCATATTTAATCCAAAAGCTGATGTTGTTTATCTCAGTATGATTTACTCAAACCTTCATGGCATTAAAACAGGAAGATGAATTTGTTTAGTTTTAGTGAATCTGCTGGAATTGTTTTGGTTTGTTTTCTGTGTGAGTGCAGGTCTGATGAATTTGTTTTGAAATTATGATACGCTGTGTTTGTTTTCCTTTATTATCTACATAATCAGATAATATGATTAAGATTTTCTTTCAAAATACTGTTGAATACACAATGTGCAACCCAACACAAACAACAAAGGTAAACAAAGTGTATATATTCAATCAGGAATCAAATAATGATTATTCTTACTAATGTTTATAAAATGCATTTGTTACTTATCATTGCTAATGTGAATAACCAAATAAGGCAATAAACACAAACACATGGGCATGTTTTAATTTATTGATTGTTAATTAAACACCTTTTTCATTGACAACAAAAGACAGAGTCGCTACAATATAAATTAAAATCAAAATTTACAATTAAGGCTCCAGTATGAAAAAGTCAAAATACTGAAGAAATTCAGTTTATCCTCTGAATCTATGTAGGACACAGTAAAATTGTGCTCGCTGTGTGGAACTCACTCTCATATTACCGTTCCAGTTCTTAATCCAGCGTGAATTACTCCAGTAATCAAAGGATACATACACATGTACTGTATTTTTTTACTGTAAATTACTCCAATAATCAAAGGACTGTATTATTTTTACTGTAAATAAACAGTACACCTGTCCGAGAGCCTTTTGGACTATTTGTTGTTTCCAAGGGAACTGCGTTGCTTGGTCATGGTCGTCAACATCTGACTGATGTAAGAGGTGAGAAGATCATCCATCTTGTAACCCTGTAATCACATAATAATCACAAACATTTAAAATAACATCTTTATTTAAAGTACATGGAGCAATATATAAAAAAATACAGTGATTCAGTAACAACGTACATATCAAATACCATATATCAAATATGTTTCATATACATATATAAATATATATATACACAAAAACATATATCATATACATATCATATACATATATAAATATACATATATATACATCAAAACCATATATCATATATGTATCAGATAAATATATAAATATGTATATATATATCAAATAACATATATGTACGTATATAAATACAGATATATCATATACTTATCATGTACATATATAAATATGTATATATGAAATACCTTATTATTAAAGGGTGACTTACCAGTGACGTTTCACACAGCAGCTTGCTTCCTCTAACCAGGTTGCCGATGGTAATGTGGAAATAAGTGTGTCCACTACTCCAGTTAGAGATTTTGGTGAAGGGATGCGTCCCCAAAATGTCCTGCGATCACAGGAGTCAAAAGAAAGACATAATCTCCTGTGTCTTAATTTTACTTTAATTACTAAAATAAAGTGTCATTTAATTTTTACAAATGTTATCCTACCTTTGTTTTGGGGTCGATTAAAGTAACACCAAGCTTGTTGATCGCCATCAGGAGGGCTTCTGGGAAATTTGGGTCTGTGGATTGCTGTGGGATGATGTCAGATATTTATGTTATTAAATCATTAAAAAACAAACCATATTTTTATAACAAAGATTTAAATAAATGTTAGACTTTCTTGTAGATTATATTTATAGATAGATACAATATTGCATTATGTTGCAATAAACTTGCCTTGACTTCAAAAAAGGCGGATCCAAAAGTGGGCCATTTGTAAATGATTTCAAGAAACATAAGTTTGGCTTCTTCTCGAGACTTCCCTGCATGTTTATTAAAGTTTGTGATAATGGACTGCAGAAGATACAAACAGAAAGACACAATGACAATCACAGCATTTATAAGTTGATACAACCGTGCAGCAATGAACTTAAGGCATGTGATGCCAGTAACTCTCTGATCACTCACCCGTTTCCAGTCGTCGGGTGAGAGCTGTCGTATCAGGTCCTGAGGAACCAACTCCTTTAGCATCTTGGAAAGGTTGAGAAACTGGGATTTGTCCTCCTCAAACTTCACTCTGTAAATGAGTGCAGCCAGCTGGAACGACTCTTCTAGAGAACATTTGTGGTAGCCTCGCAGATACTTCGGAAGCTCCTACAGAAAGAGTTCAGAGAAATGTAACAAACAAGAAAAAAAACTACAGCAAAAATAACAGAAAGCTTTCTGAGATACCACAAAAAGAAAAAAACAATCACAACTTCAGTTTCATGGTGACTTTAAAAATGGCTCTGGATGGCAAGACCAAAATTGTGAGTATAATGAAAAAATTTTACCTGAAAATAATGGAAAATAGAATCAGCCATGGGATCTTTTCCTGGTAGAGTATTGGTCCACAGTTTCTTCATGAAAAACACCTGATAGGTCAGCGAAGGCACTGCACCTACACAATGAGGAGAAAAGTGAAAGTGAAAAAGTGAAGTGAAAGTGAAGTTTTGATATGTCTCAAATGTTGTATTCACTCTTAATGTTATGTCATTAATATATATCATATATATATAATCACCGTCTTTAACAGCTCTGGCTTTTTTTATCCAGTCTGTCAGATGTCTAACAAAGTCAAAGAAGAAATCTCCTTCTGGCACACTGATCACCTGCAAGGTTTGGAGAAGATCAAAACATGCTACAGTACACATCATAAAATAGGTCTCAAAAACAGTAGCAACAGTGTGTTTGTCACCAAAACTGGATCTAATACTTCCTCTCACTTTAAGAGCTTTTTAGCATGTCAGAATGCTTTGTTACTGGATAAAGATCTTTATTTCATCTGAAGAGACATTTACTTGACAACCCTTTATACTCACTTTGTCAGAAATCTTTACAAACAAGCTGAAGCCCTCAGAAGACTGAAGCATCATTCTGCCAGCGATGTTTAGACAAAAATCTTTGGCCTTTGTGCTTGATTCAACCTCAAAAGCCTACGAACAAAAAAATGTGGGATTTTTGAAGAAACAAACTCTATCAGATGCTGGTCAGTGAGTAATGCATACTTTTAAGAAAGCTTTCTGTCTATATTTAAATGTTCTCCATGTTTTAGAGTCTCTAGAGCCTTGAGTCTATTCACACTTCATCTCTCTTACACTCTCTTTTCTTCAATCGCACCACATAACTCCGAACTTAATTGAGGATTCAGATGAGGTCAGCGCACAACAGGGCGTTCTTGTGGCTCTCTCATGCATAAATAAACACAGCCGGCGAGAGAGAGAGAGACAGAAAGAAACAGAGAGAGAGAGTGAAAGAGAGAGGATAATACTCTCACAGGGGACTGGACAGTACACAGGTAACAGATGGACATCTAGAGGAAATCTGACAGATTCCTTCATTGGAACATAACAGTAGATTCATTGTTTTCCAATAACATTGAAGCTTGGAGCTTAGCATTCAAAACACCATAAAAGTATTGTAAATGAGTTCCCTTCACTTAATCAATGATTTGGTCTTGTGTTCGCCGAATCGTTTCTTACATAAATGTCTCTTATCACTTCAGAAATGTCCAGGACAGACTATTCCATTTTTCCCTATTCCCTTAATACTGAATTAAAGTGATTGTATTAAAAACTCACCTCATCTGTGTCATCAGGGAAGTACACTTTGTGAAAGATCTGGGTGGTTTTGTGCTGAATGGCCTCCACTTCTACAAGGTGAGGTGGATACTTCCTGGAACCATTACTGTGAAGGAAAGAACGTTTTTCAGGAAGTTCAGGGAAAATCTGTGATTTGCGTTTGTTAAAGGGAGGGTTACCGTAAGGCTTTCTGCAGCCTCTGCATGCAGTCTGGAGCTACCGGATGATGTTTCTTGGACTGCAGGAACTTCTGGACATGTGGAAGGAGCATGTTGCTGGGAGGGAAAAGACCAGTGCATAGCCAGAGCAACTCCCAACCCTTCTCCTCACTGTACCTGAACACATCAGTCAAGCAAGATTAACATGAAGCTTTAACTGTGAGTCCAGATGTTTGACTTTTTATATTAATGTATGGACCAATCCTCTCAATACAACAACTGTATCTGCAACATCAGACATACTGATATTTCAGCATCAGTCTGTGGCATTGCTTTGTAGAAAACCTACTTCACGTGATTCTCAGTCAGTTGCTTTATGATCTGGCAGAAGATCTCATCCTTCAGTGGCTCAGCCTTCAGAGCTTCCTCAAAGATCTGATCGGTGAGTTCATTGACCGTTCGGGTTCTCTTGGAAGGGTAGTCGCCCATGTACTTCATGATCGGTGCACCAGAGTCAAGGGTCAAAAACAGAGAACTGGAGCTGGATGTTCAACCAAGCTGAAAATATTGTAAGGTTAACACTAATAACGGTTGTTGAGAGGATATCAATGAAGGCCTGGCAGGCGTCCTGAGACAGCTCTTCATGATTGAGGACTTTCTTCAGCAAAGGCTGTTTGAGAGGTTCTTTGGTACAGCACCACAGTTTGTCCTTCCCTCTGCCTTTAGTTATTATCACACGACTTAATGTGCTCTTGCCAGGAGGCCTAGAGAACAGAAAAATACAGAGAATCCCCAATGTAATGGGATGCAGTGGCATTAGTTAAAATAATGATGTGGGTGAGTAAAAACACAAACCAAGTTAATTTAACTCTTGAATGTGATTGGCCTGATGTTAATTGGGTGTTTGCTGTGATTGGTTGGTGTTTGACTGGTGTTTGCCTCTCCAGGTGTTCATGCACCTGAAGTGGTCGTAGGAGAACTCCTCTAGAGTGTAGGGTTGAACCTTCTCTCCACTGTCCACTAGATTCTGATGGGACAAACTTATAGACTCCTTGCGCTGGTCTGGGGACATTGTAATCAGGGACTGTAAAGCACATAAATTTTAAGGTCAAAGGGAACAACATGAAATACCTGGTTTAAATGAATTGCAATATTAAATTGAGTAAAACCTCACTGACCACAATGTCATATTGGGGTCTAGTAACAGTGGGCAGCACATAGACACAGTCTGCGGGGAAATCTCCTCTCTTCTTGGTTCTGTCATTGACCCCACGAGCCCAACCTGAGGTCAGGACTTGTTCTCCCGTGTGATCATCCAAAATGATCAAATCTCCCTTTTTAAAATTCAGGAATGAAGCATCTTGCCCAGCTGGAAATACAAACGTCAGTCAAAATTTTGCTTGTGAAATAAATTACCACACAGATGTAAATAAACACTTTGTAAGAATCTAAAGTCAATGTTTTAATAATTATGTTGAACTTCTCATCTTGTTTTAAATCTGACTGAGCGTGAATCAAGCAAAATGTTTTGGTCCTTGGTTCTAGTACACCCAAGTACAAGTACAAGTTAAAGTACACAAGTACACTGTGTGCTCACCAAGATAATGACTATCCACCACTGCCACCACAAACTTTGACCTTGAACGTAAACCTTCCAGAAAAGTGACGACAAGATCACGGATGTCCTCTGCATTGTTGGATGTGAAGGTGTACTCATCTCCTTTGATGGTGGCCAGAGTGAAGCTCTGTCCCTGTAGCTTTCCTCCTCTGTATTACAAGAAGGGCGTATTTTCAAATTCTTGATGTGCACCAAGACAAAACTTACAATGAATGATGGGATTGGTTACTCTACTCCACCTGCTGCTAGAGACCGCAGTGATCTCTGGAAATGAAAGGTCCAGCAGAACCTGCTCTTGCTCATCCACAAAGTAGACCCCGGTCCAGTTTACTGCTACTATTACATCATTCTTTGGGAGACTGGGCCCTGTGGTCATCAAAGAAAGAACAGCCCTTAAGAGTTGAGCTTTGGACAGAGTCATTTTGACAAAGAGTTGCAGATACCTGAGAACTTGAAGGCCTCATAGAAGCGTGAGAAAAGTAAAGGCCACTTAAATCGAGCAAAATCCACCACCTCCTCCTTAACCCTCTGCGAGTCAAACTTCTTCTGCGTGTAGATTCCCTGTGGAGATGTAACCATAAATATGTTCCTCTCATAATATTGGTCACTGGCCATCACCTTTCTGCTTGTCACCTGCCTATAAGCATAACTAATGTATTTCCACACCACAAGAACAATCCATAACATTGATCTCTGTCATTATTAAACATTTACGCTCATCACTTTATCCTAAGAAAGAGAGAAGGGTAATTGAAACGTTCTTCACCCAAGAGGGAAGTAACATGATTAATGGATCACCAGTCAACTGCTCGGCCAGTTTCTTTTCCAAGAAAACAAATCTGTAAACACGAACCTTTTTGTGAGCTGCTATGATAGTTTGGGCCCATTTCTCTGCACTCTTGGAGGCTGTGATTTCTCTGTCTGGTATGTAGGATGAAATAAGGCTGAGAAGACGGTCTTGTAGAATTTCCGTCCCATATTCCACATAATACTGTTGAGAGGCTAGGTCAGACAGATCCTCCTCCTGTGTCAATAAGATAGACACAAACATATTCCACACCAGTAACTCTAACAGAGCTGTGAAAACATACACAACAGTTCTCACCCTGTCACAGCGGTACTCCCCGAATTTGACCCCACGCACGATTTGCTGGTAGATGAGGTTGGTGGCCACGCTGTCCTCAGCAGGGTTGTGCCAAGGCGTGAAGATCTCTTTCCTGAAGAACAGCCTCCAGGGGGCGTTTCGCTCCTGTGCACCCTGTTCTTTAGCATACTGCTCACATTGTGACACAGCATCCATCACATGGTCCTTCCCACTGCCCAGAGACGACACCTGAGAATGAGACATACACACGTTGGGAGGCCTTGAATAAATAAGAATTCAAGAAAACGAAAAGACTGATTCTCTCTTACTTATAAAAGCTAACAAAAAATATGTACAATATAAAGTGGATAATTTGTTAAGAATTAATTGTGCCCACTGACATTGTTGTGTGTTTGAATAAGCTGTTGTTTTGTTTATTTTTAAGCTGTCATTGTTTTAATGGACAATTCTTGAACAGCACAAACAAAACGCAAGATTAGTAAATAAAACAGCTCGCTGTATTACCATAAAGCATCAAAATGTACTATTTTGTGAAACTCTGTAAACTGCATGCTAACATACCTGTATGCTAACATACCTTATCGAAGAGCGCGATGTACAGGGAGAAGCCAAAGCGATCCTTCAGGCCAATTTTGTCTGACAGAGCATTGCAGAGCTCCTCGGCTGTGGTAGCAGAGTCTGTAAGAAGGGTCTTAGTGGTGCCATCCATAAAGGTCACTGGCAACATGATGGGCTTTTTAGATTTAGTAGCCTGCAGGAAGAAAGCCAGATAATTCATTTTCCCACAAATTATTTTTCCAGCAAGCTTTAATTGGTTTTGTGGACCACAGTGAAAATACCTGTAGCTCAAGCCAAGAAGGGGGCTGAGTCCTAGTCTTATTCACAAAGGTTCTTCTTAGCCTCTCCTCGCAATAAGGCGCGTAACCCGGAGGCCCACTGATAATGAACGTCCGGAGATGCTGGAGAAAATGTGGATAAAAACACATCAAATTGTGATAAAGAATGAGCCACACTCAAATGATAAATCCTCACTTAGATTTTCCTGGTTTACATAGACTGATTTATTCTCAAAAGCTTTTAGTTACACAAATGCCATAAATGGTTTAATTCCTGAAGGTTCTTACTGAGGTGATCAAGTTGCCATCTTCACTTTTTGTTCATATAAAACATTAACATCACTGTAAGAGTGAGATATTAGCCTTGTTTCAAAACCTTGAAAGTCCACAATGAATTAAAATTCTGCTTCCGTAAGCAGCGATTAGCTTTTTGGAACAGAGAAATAAATTCCTGCTGACTGGTGCAAAATATAGCAGTATAGGTTTTTTTACTTTAACAAATTTTTCAGATGGAGCAAAGCAGCCCACACAGAGGGACAGGAGAATCCAGCCACGGGCATGGCTGCTTTTTGATGGGTTCTGGGTGAGCTGTTTACAGATCTGACAGTAGATCTCATCTCTGAGGAAAGAGGAAACAAACATTGTGATACAACGCAGTACACATTTGTGTATAATGTACAGCACATACAACAGGACAAAAGTTTAGCATTCGTTAAATGTTCCTATAGCTCAGCTGGTAGAGCTGGTAAAGGTTGTGGGTTCAGTCCATGTATTTTGGTACTTTAAATACACTGTGAGTTGCTTTGGATAAAAGTATCTGCCAAATGAATAGATGTAACGTTAATGAAATATAATGCTATGTAATGACCTGAGGGCGGGCCGTAAAATGCCATTGCCAATGATAAAATGAAGCTTCTCTAAATTGGAGGTGGGCCTGTCTTCCAGCATGCTGTTTCCCTGTAGAATATAATCGTTGTCGGTCAGTCTTCTGGTCACCTAATAGAAGCAGGTATAGTGTACATGATTCCATATGGTATAGTGGTAAAAACCTATATGGCTACATACATATGTCACCTATGTTGACAATTTTTCAGGGACATTAAACTACAGCTTACTTAAAGTTGTCTCTTGAGAAAGTTGACAAAATGTGAAAATGAACTGTTTTCTGGAGGCAAAATGCATTTTGCAAAGAAACACTCAGATCACTTTCTGTTTGTGAAAGCAGAAGGAAAAAACAAGCAGTTACAGACCTCCTCTGTTATCTTTGATTTCTTCTTCAGTGTGAGCGACACCAGCTTATGCCGAACACTGTTTCTCTTCTGGATGTCACTAGTGGAACTCTGAGATCAACACAACAAAGCTTTCATTAATTATATATCATACATTAAAACATACACTTCTTCTTTCCCGCTAAAAACACCATCATGGCCTATTTCTCAGATGTTCTGCCAAATCGTTATCTGACCTTCATGTCTTGTGTCTCACCTCCTCGTCCATCTGCAGGGCCTGTAGCTCTCGTTTGTAGGTTCTCTTTCCCAACGTCTCATAGATCTTGGTCATAACTGGGATCTTCTCACTGCCGTCACTAATACTGATGTGGTACTTGGGTTCAGGAAGGTCTCCCATAAACCTCAACACGGTAATCCACACGGCCAGAGCCGCCTACAGGAGAACATCATCAGATGTCAACTTGTGAGATGTGGACCGTCAACTTGTGGGAAGAATAATGTCACCAACCTCTGGGTTAAGAGCTTTGTAGGACAAAGGGACTTACAAGCTGGTCTCCTTCGTCCTCGTGGAACAGCAGAGGTTGTTTCAGGGCTCTCCGCACATACGTATGTGTGGCGTTTCCCTGGAAGTAGGCAGCGGCAAACTTGGCAAATGTGTACTCTGACAGGTCTTCCTCCTCATCGTCCGGAAGCAAAATGGCCTCATCAATTATATCTTCCTCAAGCTGTTTTGGAACGTTCTCCAAATCCTGTTCAAATAAAAAAAAGGCTAGCATTGAAATAACACACAAGTCCTGCAAGACAACATGACTTTAAAACTTAAAGCTGGGTTTCTAGCTGAGAATCAAGTTTCTTCACCTCAAACCCCTCTGGTGCTTCACCCTCCAGGTTGGGGAGGGAGTTGGCATTGCCTAGGAATCCAAACATCTTGTCCACCATGTCCGAGTCATTAACCGGTTCCTGTTTTTCTCTTTCCATCTGCTCCAGTAGCTCCTTTTTCCTGCGGGCCTCATCTCGCTCTGCCTGCTCTCTCTCCTCCTGCTCTCGGGCGAGCTGGGCCAGTCGCTCCTGGTGTTTTCTCTCAGCTTCTGCCCGAGCCCTGCGTGCCGTCATCTGGTTCCTCAGGCGCTCCTCTTCAGCCAACCGCTGCCTTTCAGCCTCTAACCGACGTTCCCGCTGCACAGAGGAAATAAACTTCAATGTATACTGAGGTAGAAAGAGAAAGTTTGTTAAAATATTGAGTTTTGAAGAAGATTATGAGTTTGAAGAGAGTTATTTTAAAGGGATCGTTTACCCAAACATATGTGTTTAAAAAACTTATTTTAAATTATTTATCTTCATTAATTATCATTTATTTACCCACACATTCTAAAACTTCTATAAAATAAATATATTTTCTTGCTTCTGAGAAACAATAAAATATTAAAGAAGATATTTTAAAGTATGTTAGTACGTAGGCAACCCAAAAAAATTGGGACCCATTGACAGTCTAGGCATTTCTCTAATATCTTCTTTTGTTGTATTCCACAAAAGAAAAAGGTCATATATGTTTGAAGTGACATGAAGGTGACAATGACTTTTATTTTTTGGTGAACTATCCCTTAACTAGAACTAGTTTGTATGTATGTAGTTTAAAGCTTGATAGATTTAAGGTTTTGAGTTATGAGTGTCATTTGGGTCTGTAGAACTTATGTATTTTAAATATTAGAGATTTGATATATAGTAACCCTAGTCAGAACTGTTACTTTGGGCTTAATATCAGAGTACAAAATCACCTCTAGCCTGAGACGTTTGCACATTCTCCTTGCGATCATTCCTCGCACATACGCCTGGATGGTCAGGACCGCATGGAAGCGTCTGGAGAACCTCCGCCGCACCAGGAAACCATGGCAACGAGCCTGAAGCAGGGTGATGCACGTTCTGGCTGTTTGATATGCCAGGTACTGCTTTCGTGACCTGTACAGGGCCTGCAGCCGCAAAAATCCCACCCGCATCTGGAAAAGGGGCGTTTGGAGTGACTCAATAACTGTGAAAACTGTTTTAATTCAGCAGAAATTTCACAGACAACAGTGTGACTCACAGCCGTGTAGCGTTTTCTACATTTGTAGCCTCTCCATATCCTCTGGATTAATGTCACAGCTCTCCTAACCTTCAGAAAGTTAGTTCTTGAAAACAAAGCACACAGAGACGTCAGGGACATTACATTTAAACTGTACTTTGGTGTATTTTGTCACTGTATTTTTGTTGTACCTCTCCTTCAGACCCCTCACGGCCTTCTGGATAAGAATGACTTTGTCAGTTATGGCTTTATCTCGTTCAATTTCCAGCTGCAGGTCGTGATGATCCTACAAAATACACAAGCTTAAAGATTTGATCACATTTCTGCTACCTCTGTTCTTAGCCTCAGACAGCTAACTAGTCCTAGTCCTCTTACTGATTAGCTCATTTTCTCTAGCTCAAATTTATTTTGCAAATTGGCACCGCCATTCTGGTAACTTTCTGATAAAACACCAGAATTACTGCGAAAAAGGACTAATATTGGGCTAATATTGTCTGATGGCAAGCGCTGGCTAAAACCACCAGCTCCTATCTGATTGGTCCCTTGTTTCTGTCAGTCAGATTATGGGCGGATCTTGTCTGTCAAAATAAGCTGTCAGAATAAGCTGTCAAGGTTGACTGCCTTTTTCCTGAACAGCACAAATACAGCTAAAACACAAATTGCGACAAACCTTCAGAAAAATTTTTGTCTTCCCTATCTGCCAGTCATCATCCTTCTGCAGAACCGACACCACAATCCGCTGACAGGTGCCTCGCAGATCTTCCTGTAATAAGACAGAGATTTATAGCTGCCTTCTGTCATCAGCTTGTCAAAAAAATATCACCAGAGAAGCACTTTAGAAAAAGCTCTCAAGCACGCAAGATACTGCAGAATGAAGTGCATCGGAACTGCGTAACACTTGCCTGTTTGTAAGCTGGTTTGACCCCAGGCATTAGGACTCGATACCGGTCCACAAACTCAGCAAACGTGTAGCGAATAGGATACCCAGCTCTGCGTATGCGAATGGTCTCCATCATACCAGAGTAGCGTAACTGCCTGACGCACAGACCTCTGTCAAACATCTGCAGATACCAGAATGAGTGTCTGTTA
The DNA here is from genome assembly GCA_036877545.1 of Yasuhikotakia modesta. Classification (NCBI taxonomy): domain Eukaryota; kingdom Metazoa; phylum Chordata; class Actinopteri; order Cypriniformes; family Botiidae; genus Yasuhikotakia; species Yasuhikotakia modesta. Next base: position 13,016 of record JBAJNP010002272.1, read on the forward strand.
GACCTATACACTAAAAACTTCCTAGCAATATATGCAAATGAATTTCTTAAAACAAAAACTGAAATAACAATAGTGTTAAACATTTAAAATAATTCCTAACTGAAAAACAATGGCAAAACTCTCCCATACTGACCCCAGGCCAGTTTTTAAAATATGTGTCACACACAGAAACACAAATGTACTGACCATGGGCTTTTTGAGTTCGTTGGGTTTGATACAGCGCACAAAGAACGGCTGACACATACTCAGTGTCCTCATGAGAAGCTCCAGCGAGCGTTTAAACTGACTGCTCAGAGTCGGAGAACGTTTCCTGGTCTCCACTCCCTGAAAACACAGACATTTTCTCATTAATCACATTTAATCACAATTAATCACATATAATCACATGTAGGAGTTCTGAAGAGCATATATAAATTCACACTACACAATAAACACCACATAAAGCTGCTACAAAATCCATCCCACGAAAACAAAAAAGATGTTTTGTTTATACCTCTCTGTATCGCCCTTTTCTCGTCCACATTTTTCTTCTTTCTATCCCACCCCTAACAAATGTAGATCCATCAAACTCTCCCTCTCTTTTATTATGTTCCTTTGAGATCTTCATTGGTTCCTTAGGTTCTTCTATCTACTTTTCTGCTGCTGTTATTTCTTGTGCTGAGCACCAGTGGTGCATGTGAGGAAAAGTCTAGCGGTTTCTCTGTCCTCAATCATCTCACAATGCCAAAAAAGTCAACGGAAATTTTAAAAAGTATCAAAAATAATGCTGAACTACTAGTAAGAACACGCCACATCTAACTTGGAACAGAACCTCCATCGATGCCTGATGACTAATGTTTTCCCACCGTTCAGTGTAATGCCACCGTTTTATTTATTAAAGGAGGAGTTTACCCCAAAATGGAAATTAAACACTTATGTGTTTTAAAACCAGTTTGACTTTCTTTCTGTGGAACGTAAAAGGGCTTTTATAACAGTATTTTTTATTTCTAAAAAATATATATCCACCACAGTTGCCAGGCAAGTTTTTCAGCGAAAATGACTACTACATTTACTTTTATTAAACAAAAAAAGCACCATGGAAACTTGTTCTTTGGTGGTCCAGGGGTAAATTAAGTCATTCAGGTTTAAAACAACATAAGCAAGCAAGTGTAAATGATGAGAACTTATTTTTTGGTGAACTATCTCTTTAAATTTTTCTGTCACTCTGCCTGTACAGACTACCTCAACAGAAACCATTGCCAATGGAGCAAAAACCACAGGAATGGGTTTCAGTGAGGGACTATAGAGAAAATGTGTGTTCATGTTGTTCAACAGGGACACAAAACCACTGGGTTCATCACCATTGATTACCTTTTGAAGGGATGTCGTGGGCTCCAAATAGCCACATAGAAACTGAGGTCAAAAATACGGTGAAAGATTAAGGGCGGAGAGATTATGGGACAATGGGTAGAAGGGGGAGCAAAAGAGAAAGACAGAGAGAAAATGAACTGCTGTTAGTCAAGTCTGCTGAGAATCAGCCGAAAGAGATTATGAGTGACACACACAGAGACTGAGGAAAAAAAGCTGCGTTAGCCCAACTGTGCTGACATTGTCACATGGATGGCCCATGTTAAAGGGCCAGTGTTAGTGAAATGAAAAGAAAGTTCACTCATTTGTAAGGCAAGCACACCTATTGAAGTACCTTTTCATTCACAGTGTATTTTTCCAAGGGCAATTATGTTAGCACAAGTCACACGTTTGCTTTTAATATGCAACACTGACATAAACCTGCACGGCCAGCATTTGGCCTTCAGAGAGATCTCGCCGGCGTATCATGAGCATATTAATGCTGAGCAAATATGGATTCAGTATTGAAAAAGGGCATCACCATAGCAACATCAGCTTGGAAGATCTGCTTGATGAACTTGTTTTTAGACGAGTGCACCAGTTGGATGATGTCACTGTGGAGGCTGTCTCTGTTTTTTTCCAGGAAACCTGACCAAACAACCAACGGCCAATCAGTAACTTTCATAAGGTCATACGGCAATATGAAAATGTCGTTCGAAATGTCATTTGAGATTCATGTTTTAGAAAAGAAACAAGAATTTAACCAAAAAACACAATATTTTGCTCTTAAAGATCATTCATTTTTAGTTATAATGAACATGACTGTGCATATTTCATACTATTTTACTGTTAACTAATTTAACTAGTAATGCGTACCTTTAGTTTCATAGTGCACCACTCCGGCAAAATGCTGAATACCAAACTGTGTCTCGTGACTGTGCTTAGGGGGGATGTAGTTGGAATTAAGCTTGTGCTGAGAGTTTAGCTTGTGCAGCATCGTTGCATCTGTTCCCTGAGAAACACAACAGCAAGTCATGTACAACAACAGACCCACAATATACCCTTTATTAAAAGATGAATACAGACCGATGCCACAATGACTTTCAAAAGGGACAGCTCTCGTTTAAAAAAGCTATTGGGAGTAAGTAGCAATTTAGCAGATGCGCTTATCCAGTGTGACCTGCAGTACACTTGTTAGGTCCCCTCGGAGCAAATTGGGGTGCAGCAGTAATAGTTGTGAGAATTGAGAGAACAGCCTTCCAATTACTCATCTGACGCCGAACGCTCTCAAAACGTTTGCAGTAGAATGTTTTTCTAAAAAGTTACATATACCAAAAAAATTCATATTTATAGGACTAAAACTATGGAATATAGGAAATATTATGGAATAATTCTTAATCTAAAACTATTAATAATGAATCAATGTCAAATCTGAATCACATTTATGCATTTGTCTTTATCCAAAGCATCTTAAGTGATCTTATTAGTACACACACTCCCCGGGAATAAATCCATGATAAACTCTTGGGCTGATAATAGTACAAAAAGCAATACACATTACAACACAATTACCTCATATTCTGGCAAAAACGAATTCTGCCATTCTGCCACTAGCTAAATGTTTACTTAATATTACCTTCGGAAACTTGCTCTCTTCATCAATCAGGGAAATGATATTCATCGGTTTGATGGCAATCATGTCTAAGGCATCCTGGTTGTCTGTAAACTCGATGTGTTGCCAGCTGATGTCTTCGAGGTTGTACTCTTCCTGCTCCAGTTTGAAGACGTGCTGCACAAAGAACTGTTGCAGGTTCTCGTTCGCAAAGTTGATGCAAAGCTGCTCAAAACTGGAGCGGAATAAACAGTGTTGAATTAAAAACAGGGTGGAATTTAAAACAGGGTTGAACCTTTAAACCAATACACAGCTGTTTTTGTCAACACTCAAGCTCAAAACTCGCCTGTTAACAGTGAAATTCTCAAAGCCGAAAATGTCAAGCAGGCCAATAGACCTGTGACCAGCCTTGTTTTCAGAGAAGGGAGGCCTGTAGATCGCAGCATTGATTTTATCCACTATCCACACAAACAACCTCCCGTAGATTCCCTGATGGAGACAGAAATCATCCACTTAATGATTATGGCCGACTTCTGTGAGAACTGTCAAAGTGAGAATCAACCGTTTAGTGTTTGTGAGAAACCTCACTTTGACAAATGCGTCCCGGACATCCAACCCCTGTTCCACACTGAGAGGGGTGGACACACTCTCTCCCCTGGTGATCAACGTACGAGTGGTCAGGCAGGTCATGACATCCTGAGGGTCCACCTGCAATCAACACAGTTTATCACGACCTCATCTGCTTCTTTCCCAAATACACCCCAAAAACGGACAAAGTGAAGTTTGCCCCCTTACACATAAATAACCATTAAATAATCAATAATCATTATCTGAGGTGAAGTTTAAATGAATTTAAATGTCTCTCATTATTCACTCACCCCCAGGCTGTTAAATGTCGTGTTTTAATGTAAAAACATTAAAACACAGTAATAATGTTTGTGAACTTAATTATTAATATTTTGAGTTGCATGAATTACTTCAATGATGATTAATGTGTTTTTTGGAGTGTCAATTTTACGGCATGACAAAGCTGTGAAGAACCGGGTTATTATTTATTATTATAACTCTGGTTGTTTGTGTTCAGATAAAGAATGAAAGACATATATGCCATGTATACACAACACAATATACATGACATAGGAGTAAATTATGAGAGAATTTTCTTTTGTGGGTGAGTATTTTTTAGCTTGTATGGAGAGACGCAGCCGTGGACAAAGACAGACTTTGTCTTTAAATTGATCAAAAAACAACTGCAAGACTGAACAACAAAGTTCTTTATAAACAAGCAAGGAGCAGCCAAGGAGTTTCTTTGGGATAATGAATGTTTGCTCGCTGCGTCCTGCAATCTCGTGAGGTTTCATATTTGGCCACCAGGGGACGGTCGCAAGCACAGAAAATGGTTTGATAAAAAACAGCACCGTCACACAGGCATTTAAATCAAACTAAAGACACCAGCTTTGGAGCAAAGACTGTGGACCTTGCTAACACTGAGACAAGAAGACAGACGCAGAAATTGAACAGACTGACAGCACAGCGCTGCAGGCTGTGAGACTGAACAGAATTGTCACGCTGTGCCAGTGTCTACAATAATAACATTAGAATGAAAGTCTGATCCCCACTAATGACTGCATTTATCTCTTACTCCCCTCCCTCCACTGCAAAGATAACACAGTAGCACAGACCTAATGAAAGAGAGGAACCTTAACTAGACGTTTAAAACAGAACCGGCTGTGAGACAGTCAGGTGCTGCTTAAAAAACAAGATACAAGCATAGATGCATACTATCTATTTAAAAGCACAACATCTGTTCCCAGATAGTGCAGAACAATGATTTAAAGTATGTATGAAATCAGAACTAATTATTTTAATAATGATAAAGTTCTTATTATGCTGAATTGATCAGATGTTGTCTCTCAGTTGGTAGAGCATTGTGTTAGCAGCACAAAGACTGTGGGTTCGATTATCAGGGAACACAAACTGATTAAAACCCTGAATAAACTGTAAGTCGCTTCGGATAACAGCATCTGCCAAATGCAAAAATKTAAATATGGTTTTATACATTTTGTCTTTATAATCTTTCATTACAATGTGTTGACCTTCTCAGTCCAAAATATATTTTCTGCTTACATCACCAAGTCCCTACAGTCTATTGGATAATGTTAACCAATAGCCAAAAAGCTTTTTAGACACTGTATTACAGGTTTTAGTTTAATATGAAATTCATTTCTGAGGAATTAAACTTGAAAGTTTTAAGCACGGAATTAGCATCTCACCTCCAGCAGAGTGGCTGCTTTGGCCAGGTCAGGTGATCGGACCACCACACATGTATCCAGATTCTTAAGGGTTCGAGCTTAAAGGAACAAAAAACATGCTATGACCTCATGCTGGATCAGCGATTGTTGACATTAACACAGTCCTCTGCGTGATGTCATCAATGCTAAACATCTCACCCTCATAGCGCAGGTTTCCCATGTGCAGGATGGCAGCCAACAGTTTTGAGATCTCCCAGTTCTCAGTGTCCGTAAACATCAGGACCTTCATGGCTGAAAGAATGCTGGAGTATTCCTTCAAATCATCCCTCCCCTCACACGCCGTACAGTTTCCCTGGAGGACAAGCCAAGAGGAAAACATGGAAAATGCACACGCACACACACAAACTTTTACAACAAATAAACTAAATGGATAATAACAGTCCTTAGAAACTTCTTACCATGGTAAGATAAATATAGTCTGTAGCCAAGCCCAGACCTAATTTAGTCTTCTGATCAGGGCTCATGCCTGCCAACATACAGTAGAATATATGGTAGTTCCTCTCATCAGGGGCCTACAAAGGCAATGACAGTCTCATTACTGATATCACCCACAATCGATAACAGAGAGGCTCGCGGTGTAATTCCACAGTAAGACACGGTTTGTTCATTCTTACCTGTCTGCACACTCTAGATTTCTCAAGCAGATATTGCTCAATCTTTGCCCCCTCAATGGCTCCTCGCTTGTTGAAGTGAATATCAATGTATTTCCCAAACCGGCTGGAGTTGTCATTGCGTATGGTCTTGGCATTCCCGAATGCTGTGGGAAGAGGGAACACTTCAAAGAAATCTCACTCCCATGCTTATTAAAAACACAGTCCTGTTAAAAGGATTTGGCAAAATTTAGACGGTAAAAAATGGTTCATTCTGAGTTTGTGTGTTGGAATTTTAATTGAATTGAATCAGATACTTTTTCAGGATCTAAATCGGACATTAACTTGGAATGACAGGGATATTTCCTGAATTACAATTAGAAAAAATTCCACAGTCACACAAGAACTTTCCTTAGTACAAATTTTGCGAATCAACAAATCAAGTGTTCATTTTAATTAAAAAAAAGTTTGTTTTTGTTCTGTGATATATGGAAAAATTATTAGATGGAATGTTATCATTCCATGTTAGTGCCACATTTTGCTAAAAACAAAAATCCCAAATGGTTCAAAGCCTAAATCCAGCTCATAAGGACTTATGCACGTGAGAACCTCTGGAATGTTGGGCGTGATTCCAGAAGCGGAACGGTGAGGAACTACCAAAACCTGGAGAGCAGATCACTCTACTGTTATCTGAAGTCAGAGTGCCAATCCTCCAGGGCAAGTTAAAGTGAGCCATCGCGTTGGACACGGCAGCTACTGTCCCACTGACAGTCATTGAATCAGTGTCAAACTGGACTGTTCAGATTCATGTCATTAGGTCTTGAGATCTTACTGACCTTCTAAAATAGGATTGGCCTCCAGAACCTGCTGCTCAATCCAGGAGTGTTGACCACTGATAGCCGCCAGGAACTGTAAGATTAGCTTGGTGCTTTCAGTCTTTCCAGCTCCAGATTCACCACTACACACACACACACACACACACACACACACAATTAGGTTTTAATGTTTAATGGGTTCAATCCATCAACATAATAGTTTTATTTCTGTATAAACCGTTTATTCTATCCCCCTACACTAAACTAAACCTATGCATCACAGACTACACACACTCACACAGACACTCACACACACCTGATTATACAGCACTGGTCCTTGTTGTTTCTTTGCATGTTGAAGTAGCAGTTATCTGCAATGCCAAAGATGTGTGGAGGCATCTCTCCTATCTTCTTGTTTGTGTAGAGACGGATCTGCTCAGGTGTGTAGATGGGCAGAAGCTGATACGGATTCACTGCCACCAGTATCGACCCTGTATACGTCTGAAATACAGTGGAAAACATCTTAGACCACTTGGGATTCAAGTGTAACGTAAACCTACAAATAAATGTGGACATTTTTCATGTAGTTGTTTGTAGCATTAACTAGTTTGTTTAAAACAAGCAGATAAGTCACAAACAACAAGTGGTCATTTAGCCACTAACACACACATACATTAACCTAAATGTACTAAACCTATGACAAACATACAATTTATACTCTTAAAATTGTTGACGATAATCAATATGGTCTCATTTCTCAGAGGCTATTTGATTATAAATACACCAAAGACCTTAAAAGCATCTATACGAAAAAAAACGAATGAAAAAATATCACTCATTTTTCTAAATCTTTCTTTTACGACAAGATAGCCCCTGATGTCAGATTCAGTAAACACGACAATAAATTGAAAACGTTTTTGTTGTCCTTACATCGTATGTCGTAGGTCTGAACACAGCATGTTTTTCTGAGTGAACCAGTTCTGAAGGACCCAATGCTTAAAAATGTATTGTAAATGTATTAAAAATAAGTTGCTAGGCAACAACTACGAGTCCAGGTTGAAAAGGCAAGACAATTTAATACGAGTGCAACTTAAAATAAACGCAAAAAACAATAATCTAAACAACACATAATAATTTCCACCTAAGGAACCCGTATGTGACCCTGATCTTTTTCCATAGCTTCCATAGTAACTAGAAAAAACACAGAAAAATGTAAAGTTCATGCTTACATATATAACCCTGTCATTGTAACGGATTAACAGATTTCTGAGGATACCAGCTTCATTCAGATCTCCAAGACGGATCATGTCTTCCACCCCATGAACAGAGGTTGGGTGCATGGGTTTGATGTTGGTAGCACACTGGAGAGCAATTCTATGCTCCTACGTGGAGATACGTGGTGTTTATTAACATTTATGACATACATGATATAACATATGAACAGTATATGGTAATACCCCACCTTCCCTTCATCATCAAGGACCTGGATATGACCCGAGTCACAGAGTTTGACCACCGCACCAATGGGAACGTCAAACTCATGACCTGTTCTGAGGTCCAACCAGACATAGTCCCCCTAAGGACAAACAACCAATCAAAATTGTAATACATCTTAAATCTGTACTAAAATTAAAAAAAGTTTACAATCTTAGTAAATTTAAAAAGAAAGTTTCTTTTTACTAGATATAGTCTGAAATGTGTGTATAAAATTACTTTCAGAACAAGCAAGCTTGTTTTTGATTGGTTCCCTCTAACATAGTTTCCCCAACATAATTTCCCCAACAGATTGTCTTACCTGTTGCAAAATGACCATGTTTTCGCTTTAAAACTCGGACATTAGACGTCACCGTGTGAGAGTTCTGCACTCCACAGAATTGCAAAGAAGAAAAATAAACCAGAAATTAATGAAATGTGGAGACCGTTGTAGAAACAGATAATACAGGACATGACAGTTAAGATAAAATGTTTGCATTGATGTGATCTTAAAGCTTAAGACACAGGAAATAAGGATATAGCATTTAAAATGACATCTCCTTCCACACCCAAGCACTGTGCATCAATTATTAACACATATAGTGAGATCTTTTAATAAAAGCAAGACCCTCAGAGCACGTATCAGAATAGCATACGCTCTCTAAAGATACGGTTTCTAAAATCTAACCAATGTTTCACAGCGGGTCATAAATTTTAAAATTACCCCGGCAGGGCACAAAGACCCGCTGATTCTAAAAATACTACAGACCAAAAACATCTTTGCACGGCACGGAAAAGTTACCGTAATTCTATTAACAATGTGGGTCAAACCGCAAAAAGACACCAGACAGCCTTAGCAAAACAGTCTCTCTATTTAAAGGTCTGTATTAACACTGAACCAATTTGTAGCTTCTTGCAGTTCTGTCTACATATGAGAATATTGTACACTTTAAATGCATGATAATTGTGCATTAACAGCTAAAAACTCACACATCATTGCAATAATAACCAAGAGAGAACTAGAAATGTATTAATACGTAATGGCACTTCAGTTTAATTTAGTATTTGACTTGCATGTTTTCAAATGGGTAAAAGGTGTAACAAAACATCTACATTTAAACAAACTACTTTTTAAAACGCTCCAATAATGTTTTAAATATATATTATATTTAACATTGGAGAAACGTTCTACAGCAAAAACATGTTTTGATAACTTTATAAGAACTTTCCCTGTTAGCTGGATATAAGGCCAACCGTAGCTTTGTTAACATTTGCTTATTATCTCCCAACAACATGTATTATTTTGATTATATTCCATGATAACTGTAGCAACCTGAGCTGTGGAAAAAAATCAGTCAACCACAGATGAAAATCTACTAGATCGTCCAACCTGAACCACAAATCTGGCTTTATTTTGAGATAATACCTAGCGCCACAGGAGGTACTGCGACTGTAAGCGTTTAAGCAAGTTACAAAGACAAAACTATATATCAAACAGAACACCTTTTAAACAAAATACCGCCTGCAGTTATTATCCAAATATTCATGAACTATGTATTTATACCCTGTGGCACTGAGAGTAACAACAGAGGTTGTTTTCAACACAACCGATTCAGGCAGAACATTAGAGAACGTGTGTTGCAGCTACCTGCCTAAAGTGCATTAAACCCAGGAGGCAATGAGTTTCCCTGAACGATTTAAAGGCTAATAGACTGTTCTCTGGAATTAGTCCATTAGAATGAAACTAATAGATCAAGTGTTTCTATGATTGAGAGGTAATGACATGTCTGTCCTATTATACTATCACTGAATGAGCCGTCGCACCCGCAGACAGACGGTTCGGATGAAGCTGGCCATTCAGTTAATTGGCCCGCTGACCGGGTCAAAGGGACAATTTGCTGTAAATGGAGGCTTGATGCTACAACGATCAAATGCTAGTTCTCTGTTCCCTTTATGTGACAAAAGTCTGCTGTGCCCTCCACAACCCAGCTAGCGAAACAGGAAGTTGTAGCATGCAAATTCAGTGCAGGTATTTTGACTGTTAGCCCATTTGCATGATTCCTGTACTGAACTTTAACAGGGCACACAATTTATTCTTAGTGAGTTTACCTTACAGTTAACTCAGTCGCTAAAGGGTTAACAGCGACACAAACCTCTGGGCCACGGCAGGTCAGCTGGTCGGGTGAGCAGAAAACCTTTAGAAGCTTACCCAGATTTTTCTAAGCTTGCTGCTATGCAAACCATCTTTTTCCCATCTGAAACAGTTCCTCTTTTTTTTGCGTCTATCAACACTTTGCTGTCACCCTCTGTCCTCACCTGCGTCATGAGTTCACAGCATAACGGCATAAACAAATACCTGCTATATAACAGATCTATTTCGGTTCACGGGTCCATGTAGGCTTTATCAGCTGGTTGGAATAAAAGACTGCAGTTTGGGGAATAAGATGGAGGCGTATGTTACATCATGTGCCTTCCTCACACCATGCTGAGTAAGAGGATTAACATGGATTTTCAACATTTAGTTTAAGCACAATATAAACAGCAAGTTTTATTTGTTTTTAGGAATGCAATAAGTAAAGAACTAATAGTTTCATATAGATACTGTTGACAGAGAACTTAAACTACCAGAGCCGTCTGTTCATCTGCCTCTCGCAGAGGTATGTCAGTACGTTACACAGTTTAAATTAAACTGACACAATTTTGCTCAGCCACATCCTCTGAATGGAGATATTTACCACAGATCTACATGATCATGTTTACAAAAACTAGTTTCTAAAAAGATCCTGAGATAACTCCAAGACAAACCACTCATGAAAACCACTGGAAACATCTGCATCCCACAATGCACCTGTGAATCACTTGCCCTCTTTATAGCACACACAACAAACATCAAACATTACACAATAAATGTCTACATGCTCAATGGATCCTGTTCCATTTTTACTCCCTGCTATACACAATATAAAATAAACCATTCTGAAAATAAAATGATATGAAGGGACTTAATGTTCCTAAAATAAACATTTAAACAATCTTAGCACGATAAACCAAAGAGTTAACATTCACAATTAAAATTCCTCATGATTTTCTAGACACAGGTCAGACGCTTGTATAGCATGTTTCATAACCGGCCATTTACCCTGAGCCAAGACTCACTAAAGGTCCTTAAATCTTTGTGGCCCTCTTAATTGCTTTAGCCGGCACCTCACTGAGAGACAGAGGCAGATTACAGAGTCTAACACAGCCACTTCCTCTCAGTCTGTCAGCTGAACGTCTGTGTCAAAGCAGAAGTGTGTCTGTGCAAATCAGTTCGTTCTATGTATAAGCTGGATGGCAGGTTTGTAAGGTGCTAAGAATGTTCCCACAATGAGTCACAAAAACATTTCTTTAAACTTCCAAAATGTTGTTTTGATATTTTAGGAACATTCAAAACAACTAGTTTTGTAAATTCTGTAATGCTTTTAAAATGTTTCACTAACCACTTAAGAATAATGTAAAGAATAATTTGATAAACAACATCAAAATATCTAACATGATAAAAGTTCTGCTAATGAAAGTTTTTTTAACTTCTGAGAGAAAATTCACACAGGTGATATTTTCAACGAAAACAAATAGAAGCACATTTATCTAGTAAACAATTGGGCTCCGCTCTATATGGACAATAAACACACTCAGTTCACTTCATAGGCAAGCACAAGACGGCCCTTCAGAGGCCTGGTACAAAGCACAGTACGCAGTAAGTAGCTTTCCGTAAAGCCCTGAAACAGCATGAGGTCTAAGCACTCACCTCACCATGACTCAAGAATCCACCTTGTGCTCTGCTCTGTCTTTTCCTCTTGTTTTTTCTGTCTTTCTATCCCGGTCCGTCTTGTACATCCACAAGGTCACCAGGTGTCAGGTGTAACTTCCCAGCATGTGCAAATGTTTAAAAAAGTGGAAAAAGTTTCCAGTTGTTCCACGGTTCTTCTTCTTCTGTCGTTTCTCTTAGCCAAGATACCTGTTGCTGTGGGATGCTGGGAAAGGCAGGAGCAAACACGCACTCTTTCCCTCAATGGCACTGCTAATCCATCTTAGTGGGAGGCGGGGATAGTCAGCGGGCTGTCTCTGAGGGGGAGGGGCTTGACACAAAGGTCTGCAGGCCATTTTAACTAAAGTACATGACCGCTAGTTTCCTGTCACTCTTTCAGGTCTCAGTCTCTCCTGCAAACTAAGCATTGGAAAGGTCAAGCTTTTGTATCTATAAATGGAGGCCGGGTGTGGTTGATTAAACCATTGTTAAGTTAAAATAAAATGGCACAAATCCAAAGTACACTACAGACATAAACAACCAGCCAAAATGAATAATTGCAAAAATGTTTTCATGAAAATTTCATCTGAAAATAAAAATGTCTGGCAACAGATATTACCTAAATCAAAATCACTCAATGAAAACAGATCTTAAAAGAACACAAACAAACCCATTAAGAATCTGACTGCAAGATTTTCAGTCTTTTATTTCAAAGTCATGCCACAAGTTGACAAAATACAAAAGAAAAAAGTCAAATAAACAAGTATATCAAATAACCACAGTGTAACCCAGGAGAAACAAACACGCAAAATAAAACACAGACTTAAGTAGATACAGAAACCCTACAATCAGTAAAGATACAGTTTTTTGTTTGACACTATCGGTCTGTCTGTCTGTTTCTTTTTTTGAACGCAAGATTCAATGGCTAGATATAAAACAGTAAACAAAGGTGTATAAAATGCTGATAAAAGATAGTCGTTATAAAGATAATATCAGCTATGCTTTATAGAATGAAACCATGCAAGATATTTGTAGATTTCTATCATGTATATATATTTATATACGTCGGTTTAAAGTTCAACATCAGCAGAAAAATACAAGAGTATCACAAGCTCATTCTCAGGATGTCTGACCCGTCATAAAAAATGACAGAGCGACAGAATGTTTTCTCCGCACAAGCATTCACTGGTTCTTAAGGCTGTAACTCTATCAAGATGCCTAGAGAAAGTCAAACATGACATCACAGCGTTGTGACAGCTTCTGTTAGAGAAGAGAGAGGTTCACTCAGCCAAAGTACATGCAGCAATCACATTTGAGCAAATAACGCCATGTCATCGATCACAAGCTGCAGAAAACACTCAGGAATGTCATTCAATGTGATCGTACAGTACGAGCCATGTAATGCCGTTTACTGTGATCATACAGTACGAGACATGATGCTGTTCAATGTGATCGAGTTGTGATTTGAGAAAATGTTTCTCTTGTCATTACAAGCAGGTCAAAGTCTGCAGTGACTTAATGCATGGCGAAATCTTGGCTAAATGATGCAAAATGATGCATCTTTAAAACTGCAAATATGTTTGTTGGGTCTCCATCATATGTACTTTGCATTAGCTGTGCAGACAGCGTGGAAGGTAAAATAGTTCTGTTTTGTAAACAAACAAACAAACAGACAAACAAACAACACATGCAATGTAAGACTACACTTGCATATGACAGCAGCAGTTAGATCCAGATTCAAAGTGTGAATGCTGCAAATCTGGGATTTAATCTGAAGCATGCACTGATATCTGAACAAGATCTTATAACACTGTCTAAGCTTTTGCCATTCTGTTGGAATGAAGAATTAAACAAGCATCATGTTTGTCATAAACAATGATAACAAACAAACAAGCAAAACAGAACCATATCAAACAATCAAAGAATATGTTTGGCATGAAAAGGCATTGGAATAACAGTTACTATAATATGCCATTGGTCACTCACTTGTTATTTGGCAAAACAGAGAGAAAAATATACGTGGAAATGCATATGGCTCCAACCGACATGTTGGCATCTTTCACAGCATTCTCAAGGCTCCAAAAATCCACATATACAGTAAACTTTAGATCGAACATAAAGAAGTAAATAAAGTGGTTTGTTGTCTAACTCTCCAACAGCAAATCTTCTACATTTAAGGCCATTAATTTGTTTTAATGATTACATTTAAAACCTTTTAGCTACCTTCTCTTACATTTAAGATGCAATGACTAGGTGGCCACGGGGCAAAACCACATTCTATGTTTCATTACACCCGTACTACAGTAAAAGTGGCTTTTTTGTTTTCTTAATCATTTATAAGGGGCATTTATAGAGATAATACACCCACTGAAATTCTTCCCGCTAAATCCCACATTTACTTATTATAATCTGGCTTGTCTAGGCACAGGGGTTAAAAGAATGATTAGGGTTTTAAAAGAGTTTAAATTTTCTTCCATTCCTACAAAAACTGAAATCTAATCAAACTGAAGTAAAAACTTCATTGATATGGAAAATCACGTCTCTGATGCTGATGTGCCACTTTTGGTCAAAGGCTAATCTGGTGGGCATAACTTGAGATGGGCATCATTGTCATTCAACACTGTTGATTGGATTGGCACTGCATTGTTTTAACACTCTCTCTCTCTTGTCTTCTCTATGACTCTCTCCCTGTTGCTCTCTCATGTAGGTATGACTGGACATTGTGTATCTTACCCATTTGAATCAGTGGCTCAACTTTAGAAACATTACAAATTTTATAAACGCATTCAGATTCTTATGCTACATTGTTGACACAAAATATTAAAAACTGCAAACAGGTTTCAAATAACACTTGTACCTTTTGGCCTTGATAACAGTAACAACTGTTTCGTAGTGGAAGAATATAAAGACAAAACAACAAAAGACACATTTCAAACTTAAAATAATTCAATTTAGGCAACAGTATAAAAATAAAAATTGATAACTGAAATTGGCAGAAATGAGTTACAAATATCCCATTCAATCTTCAAGCTTTACAGTACACAGCTGATAATAAAACAAACATGTTAAAGGAAAAAGAAAAAACTGGAGAAATCGAATGCATATGCAACCGTTAAAAATGAGGGGCTTGTATCTGAATTTCACGCTAACCGATGTGTTGTCATGGAGCAGGACACTAGTGCACAAACAGTACTGTAGCAGTTTCTGGTGGAACAGCACAAGTAGCCATTGGAAAAGACACAAAACTTTGGTGGCAAAGTCACCGTGTGTCTGTCGTGAACGTAGTTCATCATCGTCAAGTCCAGAGAAAAAACAAAGACTTCTTCTCTTACTAAATGTCTGTGAATAGAATCGTGCAGCAGTTCTTACGAGTGTTACACAATGGCACATGCTGTTTGGCAGAAGTCTGACTCTAAAGCCATTAAGACAGACAAATTGTTATTTTGACAGTCTCCTAATCCTCTCCTAAGAGTGAGGTAAAGTCTGAAAATATCTGTGGGTTCAAAGATCTGCTCTTCGTCCTTTAGGCACCACTTAGACTGAGTTTTCCCTTTGATTTACAAATGCATAACCTCTCAATGGTCCTCAGGTTATGCCTGATGCCAGCAGATCGCGCACACACACGCGCACACACACACACAAACGCACACACACGCACACTAGAGTAACCAGACGCCCATGTTAAAAAAAGGTGGGTACTACACATGCTGGAGAGATAGTGCTTGTCTTGTACAGGAAGACAGAAAGAAACATTAAGGAAACATTGTTGATTTAAAATGCAAACTAATTATCACTGAACCTGCCACAAAACAAACGTTTAGCTGACCTGATGTCAGATTGTATTGTGTTTAAGATAACTTGCAATGAAAAGAGTTTGTCAAACTTTTAAAGTATGTGGGTTTGTTTTTGCAAGTTATTGTATAGTTTAAACAGATTTTTTCTGATAATTGCCATTTTCTTCAGCTTTGAACTGCCTGGTGGGATGTTGCGTGGCAGATGTTTTCAGCCTGCTTTCAATCTTGTGAGGAGGTGGCAACAGATGTAGTTCGGCATATAATGTTTATCATTTTACTAACGGTTCAAAGAACTACACATCCCACCCACTCTTGTTATTTAGGGCTACACCACAGCACTGCCGCTGCTTCCTAAAGAACAGTCAACAGTTACAACAAAACATATATATAGCAATCACAATAAAGCTAATTCTTATGCCAAACACACAAGGCTCATAAGATTAGGACTGTACCGATTGGTCATCTGGTCACCCTCACACACACCCACACAATAGCGACAAACCAAAAGACAAATGTTAAATGGTCTTAAAACGACACAGTCGATCAATGCCCTCAGGCGACTGCGTCACTGTGAAAATAGCACAGCAGATAGTCTGGGTGGGCCTTCGGTACCGTGAGAACTCATCTCCGTGCTCCGGTAGGCTTCAGACTTCTGTTGCTAAGCAACGTGACGCAGAGAATCCAGAGATGCGTCTGCTGTGGTCACCGGAATCGCTGTGTGTGGAGATTCAACACAACTCAACTAGATAAGAGCTGATCGGGTCTTGCTAAAGGTCAGCTTCTCTGCTATCAGATGCATCTCCACATCACTCTGGGTCTTGAGGGAAACTGTGTGAATGGGCACAGTGATTGAATACTGATGACTGAATTTGTTTAGGAGAGGTGGGATGGACAAAGACATTGTCATCTGCCAGGGCTGGTTTGACTTCATTAAGTTGACCTGGCAGGTGAAACTGTGGCCGATCATGAGACTAAAACTCTTAAAGGTTCAAATTCTGCCTTAGACCACCTTCAACTGCTCATGCAAATACAATGCATAGCCCTTTATCAAATTTCAGATCATGAATGGGCGGGATTAAAGGTTACTAACCCATATGCTGTTATTTTTCATGTGGAACACAAAATGATCATTTTGGAATAATCTTCATGCAGCCGTTTTCCATACAAAAACTGTTCATAGCAGCCACATTGCTGAAGCTCTGACAATGATACAAAACAGAGACAAAAGCACCATGAAGGAAATTCATAAACTATATACATGTTGTATTTTAGGCTATATGAAGCCATAAAATAGATTTATGTGAGTGGAAGATCAGTATTCATGTAATTATTTATGTTGTGAATTATATTATTGAAAAGAACCAGTTCAATTGTGTAGGACTGATCTAGATTCAGTCTAAACTTGTGATTTAGTGATTTGGCTGCTGTGGTTCTTGAGTTAACAGCACACTGGAGGGAAATATTATCAGTGACAAACTTACAATGATTTCAAAAGACCTATGGACTAATAATAGACTTTAGGACAATACATGCAGCTCATGTATGGACCATTTTTAAGGTGCTTTTGTCTGTTTTGAAATGTGAAGTTGATGTTCAAAAATCTTTAACATTATCTTCTTGTGGAAAAAAATAACAGCATACAACATTATTTCATAGAATGACATTTTGTGGTAAACCATACAGGATACAGCAGAAACACGAGAGATTTTTAAGGGCTCGTGCAAGGCATTGTGGGTAATGAGTAGCAGGTGAGGAAGCCAGGCAGAAATGGTGAGAAAAGTTGGGAAGCATGAGGTTTACTGTTACGGTAGTTAATGACTGGTTAAATATTGGTTAAAGTGGTGCAGGTGATTACACGCACAGTCAGCGTGCCTGGAAGGTTGTTGTCTTGGCGACTGCCCTTGTCTTTAAGGTAGACTGTGTGCTGCTCTTGACGGTCGTTAGGGTCACTAAAGAGAGTCACCTGACCCAGGAAGGTATCAACGATCACATTCTTATTGTAGATCTGAGACACAGCAGCCGAAGCAAAGAAGTCAAGCCGAAGAAGAAACAGAGAAAAACAGAAATACAGTAAGAGAAATACAGTAAGAGGAACAGAATGAGCAGTTAGAGGAAGAAGATCTTCTAACAGTTGGTGGAAAGCACCAGAAAAGGACGAGATGTAATTACATACTTCAACTCACCTCAATGTGAATGCCTTCCTTTGGCTTTTTGCGGTAGAATATTCCCTTAATGTCAAAATTAGGGCAGCGGGTGTCTTTGTGCACGGGAGAACGGACCTTCTCCCCCTCACAGGTGATGATCACGTAGGGGTCGGAAGCTGAGGAGAAAACAAGTGGCAGTGGTGTGACATCATCATTTAAAGACTTACACTGGAACTTATCTCAGCACACGTACCTCCATTGGAGTCTTGGCCCTGAAGGCCCTCGGCACTTAGCACATGCACTTGTGTGACTAGCTGAGGGTAACCACACATGCCCGTCCAACACGTCTGTGGAGGCTCGTCCATAGTTAACTCTCTGTGGGACCACAAGCACCATCAGCCTTCATATCAAGTATTGTTTCTTACATTTCCCATAAAGAACAACTATAAATAGCCAAGAACACAGGAGACTACAGCAAACAGTGACTGTGGTTCACAAGGAAGCTGTACTATTTATGTGTTAAAGTGGTTCACAGGTTTATACATCTGAGACACATCCTGAGATTTCTGGAAAGTTACGTTACTTGCAGTCTGAAGGCACATCAGTGAAAACACGGAGCAGGAACTCTCCTTGTTGACCGGGGTCAAAGGTTGTGGGGATAATGACGTATCGGCCCTCCTTTAGCTCCTTTCTTAGAAAGACACAGCGAGAGTTGATGTAGATCGAACCTGCAACCTTCTGCTGGGCGGAGTGCATTCTGTATTTTCGGTTTAACTCCACCTAGTGGTGGGGAAGAGATCTGATGAGCACGGGGTGACAGGACAGAGGTGCAAATATTGTTTAGGTATACAAATAACAAATTAAATAGTCAGTCACAAAGTTCTGAAAGAGATGGAATTAATTCAGAGTTTGTTTACAAGCTTGTAATACAGGAGTCGAAAATTGGGATTGTTCACGTTGTGGACAATAATTTCCTCAATTTTGACCGGAACTGAAATAAAAGAGCTCGTTCCATCTAAGAAATAAGTAGCTCACTATTTTTTCAGCACAGCACTTTACAGATAATTTCTGTAAATTTAAACAACCTTTTGGTTCTGATGTGTATTATAGCAACACGGGTAAAAGACAGACAGTCATTGATCCTGTGAACAGCAGATACGCTACATTTACAAGAATAAGTTAATTTTACAGGTTTCATGTGTGAAAATGGCTATTGTTAGAAGCGTGCGTGTGCTGTACCCTGTGGATGTCAAATCCAATGGCCAAGTTCTCGCCTTTGCCCTCCTTGCGAGTAGCTCTTCGTTCCTTCTGCTGAAGACAGATCAGCACCTCGTCTTCCACTTTCCGCACATCAAAAACGTACTGCAGAAACAAATGCGCTAAACTCAAATGGAACACATGGAACCCTTGAGACACAAACACCTCCAAAACAAGAACATTCTAACACACACATTTACTCACTCTCACACACACATATAAACACACACAGCTCCTCCCTCTCTCTCTCTCACACACACATACACATATTCTCTCTCTCCCACTCACTCACTCACTCGCTCGCTCTCTCTCACACACAAACACACTCTCTCTCTCACACACACATACACATATTCTCTCTCTCCCACTCACTCACTCGCTCGCTCTCTCTCACACACAAACACACTCTCTCTCTCACACACACACATACACATACTCTCTCTCTCCCACTCACTCACTCGCTCGCTCTCTCTCACACACAAACACACTCTCTCTCTCACACACACACACTCACTCTCTCTCTCACACACACTCTCATCCTCTCTCTCCCTCTCTATCTCTCTCACACACACACATACACACAAACCTGTGGATTTTGCAGAAATGTGGCTTTATGGTTAATACAGCCTCCGGAACGGTTGCGGAGGGGGTCGTCTCGGTGGATCCAGGAGCCCCTCATCACCTCCTCCTCCCAGGTCTTGTGAATACTCAAGTAGGACGTGTTGATCAGTCGACACAGGATCAGGTCGGTAAAGTAGTGACAGAAATCCTCAAAGTTCATCCTGGTGACAGAGTTACAAGCCGGCATGAGAAGTGGAGATATTCTGTGTTTATCAAATACAGTCTAAAGCCACATTGAAATCTAGGATTTAAAAGCTAATTTAAACCTGCAATGTGCTAATTAAGACAAAGTAGTGTTATGATGTGAAATTAATCAGATGTATTTAAGATTTGAGACTCTGTTTTTAGGTCACGCATCAAATCAGCAAATTTGTGATATTGGCCATGTTGACTTGTCACAACAAAAGGTCAGATTTTCCTGCTTCCACCGAGGCACCAGATGCTCATTGGATCGTTCTCAAATCATGCTGGCACAACATAGATCATCAGGTTTTTGCACAAACGCGTGAAGTTCATGCCAGCTCCAGTGTGGGCTGCCATTAAAGCACCATACACCAGAAAGATGTTCTCAAACCCATGTTGCATTTTCAGCTTTTACCTGTGATGTTTGTCTTGATAATAGAATTTGTTATTGTATTAAAGGATAAAAATGCGAAACAGAATAAATTTCCTGAACTAATGTTCATTCAGATGGACCAGGCTGTATTTCTCATCCTCAGTTCCTCAGGGATCTTTGAGTTCTGAAGAAGAAGAGAATAGATTGACCCTCACCAAAACTCTCCATCATCCTGAACAGTGACGCCCAGCTTCTCTCTCTCACTCTTGCTCACCTTCTTCCACTCTTCTGAGCTACAACACACAGACATCACAGTGCCTTGTAAACAAACGCACACCAGCCCCAACACACACTCACAACTCTGTGTCTATTAACACCACATGAGAAAATTAAGAGCTTTTCTGTCGTGACAGAACTGGAGCAATGTACAAAATACAGTAGAAATTTGTCATCAAGCCCTGAATAAATAATTCATCAAGCAGAAGTTTGAAGAAAGATTACTTTCACCTCAATAAGATCCTTCTGGCTAGTCAGTAAATAATTCAGAGGCCGATATAACTCAGTCTTAACTGTTGCAGACTGAAGAAGGAAGTTCCATCTTCTACCCAAGATTTCGTTCCTTCCAATTGCATGGCCACATTTTAATATCATCCTCTTCCCTTCAGTGCCAGATATTTAGGAGATATTTTAGCAAGAGCACGGTTATTCAAATGAGAGAAGGTGACTGGCTAAACACCCCTGGACCTCTCTGTTTCAATCAAAACAACATCCTAATTTATACCAGCCTGCCTGGCTTGATATCTCAATTTCACACCAGCCGGCGATAAGAATAGACACTTCGGATACGTGTTATTTATACTGAAATCATCTCAAGAGTGGAATAGGGAAATGGCTTTTGCTAGTCTCTCAGGATATATAACACTACATTTCAGGCAGTGTAGTAAAGGCAAAGGACAAATCATTTCTATATGTAAATACAGCTAGGATGCAGTGCTGGGGGGGTATGTTGGCCTAGTAGTAGCTCTGACACACCGAGGTGTGGTGTTTATTTGGACAGCGCAGGTTTGAGGTTGGGTTTATTCCCATTTTAACCTTATTTCCCATCTCCAACAATTTCCTGTCCTGTATAAACCAGCAATTAACCGACACTTAACATTATAATCTAAAAGCTTTGATGCATTTTGACCTTCAAGCCAGAATGGGACGGACTCACCTATCACTCCACGGTCCACTCCACTCTTTCTCCCCCCAAGGGTTCCTCATGCGGATCATGTGAAGCTTCTCTGACTTGAAGTAGGCCAGCAGGCCATGTCCCAGTCGGACCTTGCGAACGTCGGTCACGGCGTAGGCGTGGCCTTTCACCAACCCACAGTCCAGTCTTGCTTCCATATCCTCCACAGTGGTTGCCTGGCCAGCAACGGTAAAAACTGCAGTTAGTTGCAGCTGAGCACCAATTTCAGAGTCCAACCGACGGCATAATCAGGCACCAATTGCCCTGATTAAAATGCAAGCCTGTGCGCTGCCTGTAAATTATTGATTTTGAGAAACATGGACTGTTATTTCATGGTACAGTGAAATACGGTGATGGCAATCAGAAGGAGACAAGCCACGCCCACTTTTTACACTCCAATGAGCAGAGAGCTTGCTGCACGAATGAAGCTGATGATATGCAGGGACTTGTAAGCTCTGTGTGACATGAATAATTCTGTCAACATAATCACAATTAGGTTAGAAGGAAGGACAGAGTGCAATTACACTCGAATCTTGAAGAGGCTGAGCTGTCAGTTTATAAAGGGCTTTTTGCATACACACCACAGCGCCTCCAACCAATGCAAAGTAATGCGTGTCCTCCACATGAGAACAACAGCCCCACACAAGCTCTGAAGCGATGGTGGAACTTAATGAAACTGTCTTTCTTATGCTCCCCAGACAATCTGCTAGAATTATAGACTTGTCTGGTTCATCTCATAATACACCCACAGTTCTGCCTTTCAAAGAGGCCGCCTAACCGCCAATGCAGGTTTCTGAAGGGCCTGAAGTGTTGAGAGGCTTTTCATTTGATATTACAGTGAAACAAATAAGTAAATAACCAAAGCAAAAAAACGTTTTTTGTCCACAAATGATGAAAGGTTTCACAAATTATTGATATGCCAGTCACGCACAGTTAAGTCTAGGAGTGAATGAAGAAAATAAACGAAGGCAACGGAAAATGATGGATGGATGGTTTAATAGATGGAATTTTGCCTCTGAATACAAAATTCTGACAGGCGTGAGACACATGCTAATCAATAACATCTACCATTCAACATGGTTTTAAAAAAGATAAATTGCACGATATATTAACTGGTATAATAATTTAAACAAAAGACAAAGAAAAATACGTTCTGTTTCAAAACCAGTAAGCTGCATTGCAGAGGCAAAAACAAATAAATAATACAACATGGTGCATGAAACAAATAATAAACATATACTTCATTTAAAACTGAAGAATTCTCATTAAAGCCTTAACCTTACACATTAAGCATTTTAGTTAAACATGTATACAGAAAGTATCTGCATTTGGTCTTCCACACAATATAAGCCTAGCAACATGCTAATGCCAAACTGGAAGTAAATTGAAAGTTAAACTTTGCTAATGAAGCTGTAGTGTTAACTTTGAGTTGCATCCACCTCACCCTGATGGAGCAGCTGATGAGACCGTCTCGATTATGGACCTTAAGAACTCTCTCGAACAGCTGATTCCTGGCAACTTCATCCTGGGCGTACAGACCCTCCAAAAGGTCCATGGGTTCTGACACCCCACCGGTGAAGTCCACCAAAGCATCTGCTGTGTTTCCACCATCCAGAGCTTCATAGCAACCATAAACTCTTCACAGAAGACAGAACTTACCATCACTATACTGTCTTTATTATGTAATCTTAACCCAAAAGGTATGTTAGCATAGTTTTAAATGTGTTTGACGTGTCTCTCTACAGACTGTACAAGAGTCATAAATCCATCCACTGGCTGAACCGCTTACTTGGCATAAGCTTTTTCCACAAGGGCACTCCAGAACTCGTTGCTGTCATTTGAATGGCAGTACACCAGCTGATTATCCACTGTGGGGAGACGATCATCTATCACAACGTCCACCCAGTCCCCAAACCTCCAGAAGCGGAAGTGGAATATTCCAGCATAGGAATCGACCTTCTCTGGATCCCATTCCTGCTCTTTCCAGTCAGGAATAACCTACAGGGAGACACAGAGGTGCGAAAGAAAAAACGTGCACTTGAGAATAAAGTACAGGATATTTTAGCCAGAAGCATCGGCTGCTTTCTGTGCATTGCACTTGAGTTAATCATATTAAAGGTATAGCTAAGTTTAATATGGGTTTGGGGAAAATTAAATAACAGAAATCATTAACTGTTTGCTTCAAAATTGTTGCGTGATCTGCAAGGAAAGCAACACAATAATGAACTGACAAGCGTAATGTTGTTTACAGTCATTTCCTATCATTCCGGTACAGGTCGGTGGTTTTTCTAACCGTAAATGTGAAGGAGCATAGATCAAAACGCAGGTCAAAAAAGCTGACCCACACACTCTTACACAATGCTGGTCTTTTGCTCAATGTTAAAGACTGTTGTTGGTAGGACATCAGGGCAATTTGGAAGCCATAGAAGGGAACTAAATCTCTTTCATCTTGACTGAGTCCTCTGGGACACTACAGAGATTAGATTTCAAGTACACCTCTGTGGTAATTGTTCCAGGAGGAGCGAGTCCATTATTTCTGCTCAGGTCCAGGGTGATTCTGAACACATGTGACACGCTGGCCTTCAGCTCTGTTCACCTTTAACAGAATCATCTTCAGTCCTATCGACAGGTGAGTTTGAAACAAACAAACAACTAGCAAACACAAATGTCTTTAATTCTCTCTTGGGCAAACAATCATCTTAGCACCACTGTTGCTAAGAGCAACAAGTCATCTAAATAGAAACCACTGTGAAATAAGTCAATTTAAAAGCGTGAGGACACTCGCACTGCAGAAGACATCAGCACAAAGTCAGGTGAGAAGGTCAGGCTGTGGACGCCAAGCCTTAATTCAGCCAGACAGTTCTGAAGACAAGAACTAACGAGGAACCCTTGCTAGAAGCCCTCAGCTGTCAGATTTAACTACATCTTCACCCTGAACATGTCTATCGAGCTGACGTTCAACCCTGATGCACATCTGATGGAGATAATGCATCTGCATCCACAGTTTCTGAGGTAAAGGGGTCAGACCAGCCAGGATGGAGAACGTCTTCTAGGTCCAATCAGCACGTCCGCCTGGATTTCTCTGAGCAGAGCCTCTGTATGTCAGTCCTTTCTTGGCTTCATCACCATCACAGTCACCTCTTAGGTGAGGACACTTGACCTCATCCACCTCAAACCTGCTACACTGTTCTGGAAAACAACTAATGACAACCCCAACACACTCATCTGACGCTAGAAGGCTGACGTCCAAGAGTTTGGCTTAGGATAGCAAAGCTGTCCAAGGTACAAAGTGTATTTTTACATTTAATAACCTTGTGATTTTTAATACAGACTCTCATTATAACAAAACAGTAACTGTTGTTAATTTTACAGTCCATTTTGTGCGTGTGTGAAACAAAGACCTGGACATTTTCTTCACAGGGTTTGTGAGATTCAACCCTGCAATATGCACTGCGTCTGTGTGAGCACAGGTTGGATACAAAGTGTTAGCAGAGGCACGGGGAACGGACAGTAGCCCATACCCTCATTTATAAACGACAGGCTTGTCAGCAAAACAAATGGCAGAGTGAGAGTGGGAGCGCGGAGTCACACGGGAAACCCCATGAGTCAGACCCATCATGATGATGTGTGCTGCCCGGGAGGAGAAAATATATCCCCAGACAGAGGGAATAAACCGCTTGGCCTGGGGAGGATACAGGGAGAACCTTTTATAACTAACAGCTTAAAAACATAAACCACCTAGATCAATTATGAACAAACAAAATCAATTATGCTGACTGAAGGTAAATAATAATTTATTATTCTAAACATTAGTATTTGCATCATATGTATACAGCTGTAATTTTCTAAAATTGTCATTATGGAACTGAAGCTGTTCCATACTATTGTATACTGTCCAATAAATCTCTATTATATTGTGTATAGAGACACACGCTGCACTTACTTTCTGCCACAGTGACTCTCTTGAAGCCAAGCTGGAGCAGGCAGCCACAAACCAGCAGTTTCCCAGCTGCCCCTGGTGCAGGTCATGAGCACTGATCCCATCCACAAACAAGTGAGGATCGTCACACAGCTCCTGATGGGGAGAGAGGGAGAGAGAGAGAGGGAGAGAGAGAGAGGGAGAGATTGACATCAAAGTGGAAAATGCTGAAAAACTAAAGATAGATTCAGACTAACTAACTTACATATTTTCATGGCAAACAAAACTGTTTTACATTTTCGGTTTTACAATAAAGAGTGTCTGTCCACAAAAAAATTGCGGTCTGAGAAAAAAGTCCAACAGAGACAATAAAATACCTCATAACTTTGATAAAATGCATGCAGAAAATCTAGCTAAATATCAGCTACATATAAAAACTTTAACAGAACCCTGTTGAAAAATAACTTTTTTCATTGATTTTTAAAAAAGAACCCTTATTGTCTGTAGGATGGTACAATCACAGCACCACATCCAGAAAAAACATGGCACCTCTGGGTACTAAAACCTAGCAAAACGTGTACATAGAAATACTGGACACAGCAGCAGGACATATTAATTTAATAACAGTTATGAATCTGGAAGAACCAGTGCAGCCCTGAAAGCTGTTATAAATCAAACAGCTCTCTGCTGCTCTGACACCTCTGCACCGACCCCATCACAACCGCAGGGACACTCAGCCCTGAGACAACAGGGAGGGAGAGACACTCTGAGTGACCTACAAGGAAAAGTTTGGGTCCCTGGAAACAGCTGACACACGCTATCAGAGGGTCACCACAAATGGAAAAAAAGACTTAAAGGCAGGGTGGGTGAATTTTTTTTCTAGACACATTTTTTTGTTATGCTGGTTGAAGGTCTCTTTAAATCCTAGTCTTTTTTAAATCCTAGCTTTTCCAAACACTGCAGTCCAGATGCAATGATAGGGTGGAGTTTTGAAAAGAAGAGGCGTGTCTTATTCAGTAGCTAAGTGTGGTAGAAGAGCTATTGTCACTAGCATTTTTATTGTCTTGTGAAACACTTCAGCTGGTATTGTGGACAAAGAAAAGTGAATAGAACAATCTAAGATGGTTTAGCTGGTCTAGCTGAGAAATAAATCAAGATGTACTATCCAAGTCGCCCGACTGTCTCAACTCTCATTTGCTTTTCACATTCTGCTATCTGAAATCATTTCCGCAGCTCAGCGGGTGATGACTCTTCTTTTTACCTGGACGGCTCACATCCAGCCCTGATTTCACACCAGGAACATTTAATTCAGTCATCACCGGCTGCTTCTTAAACCCTCACAGCTCACTCAAACCGCTGGAGATGAGGTATCTCATCATATCCCTACAGAGTGTGAGAAAAGAGTGAAATGATGTCACAATCACGAGGCGAAGCAGAAGACGTTGCATTCAAATGCCAACAAACCCTTACAAGACGACATTTAAACTCTGTATCGACTTAACATGCAGACCACAAAGAAAAACAATCACACTGACTGATTTTTCATCAGACCTGATGCTACCTCTGCTTCATTCATTATAGAAAGTTATTTGGTCGAAGTTTGACCCAAACTGACAGGAATACAAATTTTGTTTGGTACGGAGAATGGTCAAAAGTTGCTGTTGTCACTTTATGAGCAATGCCAGACCATTTTAGGTTCCATTGATCGAATTAAATATCAGTCCAATGTAACTGAAATGATTTCTTCCTGATCTGATCAACAACTGAACAGAAATAAATCTAGCAAAACTATTTGAAACCTGACTATGGATTAAACAATGAAACACACCTAACAGATGCCATATCTGTAGACTGAGCCTCAAAGCATTGTGTAAGTAGCTGAAGAGCTTGTGGGTTTAATTTTATGTCATCATGCATATTGATTTCCATATTGTAAACTTTAAATACACTGTAAATCGCTAAAAGTGTCTGCTGAGTGCACAAGTGTGGGTAGCCATTTTGTAAATCTTAGCCTTAGAAACTAACCCAAGGAAAGGACCCTAAAGGGCAGCATAGATCATGCACCCTACCTATGCTGCCTAAATAGGAAGCTCACTTGATTTTGGAACAAGGTATATGATCCATCAGGCTTAATTTAAAAAGTGTGTAGTGTCTGAGTTTTGTGTGATTACCTTCAGAGCTCATGTTCAAGTATCTACACAGGATGTTAATATCTTAACATCCCTCACAGGTCTATTGTGTCTCCTGAAACAAAGGATGCTGGGACAAAAACAGGAATGGAGAGAAAGAACAGATATTGTTTGCCTGTGAATGCTCTTTTCAGCACTGAGTTTTCAGTGCAATGCTTTATGTCTG
Organism: Yasuhikotakia modesta; assembly: GCA_036877545.1. Classification (NCBI taxonomy): domain Eukaryota; kingdom Metazoa; phylum Chordata; class Actinopteri; order Cypriniformes; family Botiidae; genus Yasuhikotakia; species Yasuhikotakia modesta. The sequence goes on from JBAJNP010002272.1 coordinate 40,808, forward strand.
TGGGTTGGTAGCTATTATGAAGTGAGTGTGTGTGTGTGTGTGTGTGTGTGTGTGTGTGTGTGTGTGTGTGTGTGTGTGTGTGTNAGGATGGGAGAGCTGACAGATTAAAGAGCAAGGTCATTTATGTTATAGCCTAGAACACCAGCCACCTTTGTGAACACACACACACACACACACACTTTTTAATCACAGCTCAAAATGGTATCCAACGGGCAAAGCGTCTCCTGAGACTGGAGGCTTTCAAATACTCACGTGTGGGGCTAAGAATTATGGCCACATTGCCTTTCAAAATGTGAATGCGTATACCCTACTCATTGTAAAGGGTAGCACATAAAGACATCATTGTCTTATATTTGGCATTTCTCATTATTCATTATTCATTTCTCTGTTTGCTAAAATCAAAACAGGCAATACAAAATTGCTCATTTCCTTTAAGAACGCCTCTACAAGAAATCTCAAAAATACCATTCGCATGGAATTATAGTTACACACATTACATCATGAATCAAACCCTCCCATGATGTCATAACAGCAATTAATGTGTCCGTACTACCTGTGAATCATACAGAGTCATACAGCTGAGACTGATGGGCCAATCACAGAACACAGAACTCAGTCCAGACACCACAGAGCTCACGGTATGGATAAATTACTGTCTATCGCCTGTTTCACCGGCTCCACCTCATAAAATACAGCCTTTCTCCTCTTCAGAACAGACAGCGGTGACAACAAATGGCAGAAAAAGAAAGGAGAGACAGAAGTGAGAGAGTTCTGGATGGGAGAAATAGAGTTAAGAAGATACTTGGTTAAAAAAGCAAGACCAAAGACCCAAAGGAAAGAAAGACGAGGAAAAATATGAGGCGCTGCGGTGAGCTGTATTAAAGCTGCTAACAACATTCACTCAGTGTGATTTGTGGAGGCATCTTCATTCATGTCAAACAAGAAAGTCAGAAGCATTTTGTCATTACAGTTCAGGGACAACAAACATATCTGCTTGTCCATTACTCTCCTCCTTGATGTAGAATGATTTAAAGCGATAGTCGCTCAAAAATGAAAACATACTCTTTGGAGAAACGCAAACGTTTTTTAACAAAACAAAAAAAAGTTTTAGATTTTTATATTTTGCAAATATTTGCATTTTTTAATTTCACTGTGCCTTAAAAAAATACTACTTTAAAAATGATGCAAACTATGCCAAAAAAACAGAGTGAGTCAGAGCCATGGTGCAGTGCATGGCGCTTATGTGGGTGGTGCGAGTTTGAATTTTGCTTGCAACATTTCTCAATACCATTCTCTACTCTTCCTCTCAACCTTGTCTGTCCTCTTCAAACTATACAATAAAACTGACAAAAGACCAAAAATAATCTAACAAACAGAAAATGAAAGAGACGTGGCTATGAGATAAAAACACGCAGCGCAAAGCCAGGCATTACTCGACGAGATGGGATAAAGGCAATCAGATGAAAGCAACCTAATCAAACCTCAAAAGCCGGCCATGTCTTAACAATCACTTCAAGTATCCTAACAAAGCTGACATTCAGATGCAGAAACAAACCAAGCATGCTAATTCAGTCTCTGTGGTCTTTATTATGACTAGGACACAATGAATGTCATATTAGCTCAGTCTACACTTGATCCCTGTATCCCCACATTCCCCGCCGCTCCTCCGTGATCATTATGAAGATGGAGATTTCAGCTTCTGCCATACAGATAGAAACAATTGTAGTGTCCGCCTCAGTTACAGCCTGGATTAATGGTGACAGGAGCTGCTGTGGGTGCAATTTAGACGCCCTGGACTGGAACACATCACTGGTGTGTTTGACTAAGAGCGTGAGTGTGTGTGTGTGTAAGATTTTGGTTCGGGCAAGACTCCAGCAGAGATGAGGCAGAGAGTGAGTGAGAGAAAGAGATAATTGACTTGGACAGGGTTGACACTTAGTATGCCCCTGGGTGAGACAAACACAGGGGAGCGGTATTACATTCTCAGCATCTCTTTCTTATTTGACCATGAGATTGGAAATGTTACACAGTGGCTTGTTTAAAGAAGCTGCGATGCGTCATTAATTGTAGAACATAGTTTCATTCATAAACGCAGCACAGATGACGCGGTTGCCTTTGAGTCAATGAGGTTCTGCAGAAATCTGATGTGACCACATATATGATGCGCTCAAAAGCGTGTTGGCACCCCTTACGAATCAATCAACAGGTTTGACTATTTCAGCCATATTTGTTACTTACAGGTGCATTTAGTCTGCTAGAATAGAGCCCTTTAATCGCACCAAACTCTGTGTTTAACAATCACATATTGCAACATATTAACATACTTAATGTTATTCTTAAAACAAACAAACAGAAATGTGTATCGGTCTTGCAGTCCATTCAGTGATGGATGACAGACGTCAACAACTGATAGATGAAAACTGACCCTTTCTTCTGCCTTGACAGCAAAACCAATTATTGATTAGACTGATGATGAATTATCAGCTATGTTTTTCTGATTGATCAACTTCAAGATATTTATTAAAATGAAGCAGAATTCTAGCCTGTTGTCTTGCTATGAATCTTACCTACACAAGATTAATTGTAAGTTCAGATTTACATTAATGCATTTGACAGATGCTGTTATCTGAAGTAACTTATGTGCATTCATGCTATACTCTTTAAACCAATACTGATAACTCAGAACCCACCACAGCAGAACCCACAACAGCTGAGCTACAGCAACACCTGTGTATTATTATTTTAATCTCTGTTTACTGTATATTCCATGGAACCAAATTCCCAACGCTTCCCTGGGAATCACTGCAACAAGAACCACAGGCCAACCAGATATTCCATTCACTTGACAGGAGATTATGACACATGTAATGGTAAGTGTTAAGTTCTGAGCACTGACCCCAGGTCTTTTCCAGTGCACCCGGCCGATCCTATTCCCCTGGTAGAAGAGCGAGTCGTCTACAGCTGGGAACAGTGGGTCCTCAAACAACACTCCACTCTGTAGACACTGCCTCTTGAGGGTGGAGTAATGCTGCCCCTCAAAGGCCTTCACAGAGGAGAACATCCTTCAGCCTGCAGCTGTGGAGAGACACAGAAGAAACGGTGAGAGATTTGGCAAAGGAAGACAGTGCAGATGATGTAGTGAAGAAACAGCACAATACCCACTTGCTGCCCATTCATCAATCCTCAACAACTTCTGGTACCGGGATGTTTGTGGCTTGCGTGTATTGTTTTTTTTTAACATAGCCAAACCTTTGACTTTGGCTTCAGGTTGGGTGTGACCTCTTTGTAGCTTTATCTGTGGTGGCCAGGAACCTGTCTGACTGACAGGTAAAGCGACCAATCTCGGTTTACGATTTTATAACACAATAAGAACAAACATGGAAGAAACAAAAGAGGGAATGTGGAAAAAACAAAAATACTTTGATTAAATAAAAACAGATTAGCGCTTTCTACGCTAAATCAAGAAAGCTTCAAGCTCTGTGTGCTATTGGCATCAGATAATTAGTAAATATACTCATCTGAGACTGGACACGACTACTCCTACAGTAACACCTGGAGCAAAGACATAACACAAAACCATAAATCTAATAAATGCATTTAGACTTGACAAAGAAAAGTGCTTTCTTGCAGAGACTGTAAGGAACACAGCCCTCTAGTGTAGGTAATCTTCAGAACGTAATTTCTTTGCCTGCAGGAGGGAATGATCAAGTCAAACAGACACTGTTTATGCAGAACATTAGGAACGATGTCACTGTGACTCTGTGCTGCTGTAACGCATAAATCTAGGCTGAATTGAAACGTATCATTACAACGTATCATCCATCTCAGAGCCCGATACGATAAAAGCAATGCCTACTGGGATAAGAGTTTTGGACCAGCACCCCTCTTTTACTGACTGGGGAATATCTTTTTAAGACTGAATTGCTGTGTAAGTGCCGTAAGAGTCTGAAAGTAGTTCAAACTATTAAAACTATGTAAGAGCTAGAAAACACCATATTGGCTAAATTGTACCAGAAATCTGAGAAAAGGTTTTTTCGGACATTTTCAGTACGTTCTCTGAAACACACGGGCAGTTCGTCAATCACAGTTGGGCTGGTTTTGAGAGCAGAGCGGAGCTGTGGTGAATTATTCATCTACATTCCCAGACCTTCAAGAAGATTAATTATGTCTTCAGCTATTGGTCGCTCTCTGCACTAATGACAGAAACCACTAGCTTATGTCATTCTTCAGCCACATTTCTGCTTAAAACTGCTCTGGAATTAAAACGTAAAGACGGAGATGTTTAGAACTTCATTACATGGTCAAACAGCATCAGGTTAGAAGATAAGTGGAAGAAACCTCCATTAAATATCACAGTAATCTGATTACCTGGCAACTACAATGAGCTTCAGTTGCATGCTATGGAAAACAGAAACAACCACATTGTAAATAAACAACATGGCATGGAGATGCTTCTACATGTTGCAGTGATTTGATAAAATAATCAGGAACTAGTTTGCTACTGAAAACACTGTGTTACTGTAAACTGGACTGCACACTTAGCTAGGGCACCTGGGGGAATGGAAACACTGCAGCCAGCATGACAGATGGTGCCGGGCCTCATCTCCTGACTGACTCATGACATCAGTGAAACCACCACACTGACAAATGCTCCTTCTCCACCTCCTGAGGTGAGGCGGCAGGTAGGAAGCGCTGATGCTTGCAGGAGGAGCTCATACTTCAGTGCACAGCTACGTACAAGTTGTCAACAGCAAGCCTATCATGGGAGGAACGCTCGCACCCGGTCTCTAGATACTGTACTTATATTGACTCGATGCATTTACAGTTCCAGAACTTTGCTGTATGAAACCATGTCAGCTTAATGGTCGCTTTATGCGCACAGTCAGTTAACAGATAGATGGAGATCTGACTCCATCTCACACCCAACTTATTGAACTCTTTCTTATAAAACTTCACGAGAGGCTAATGGAAAGATGCGGTTTATGGTCTCATCTCTACTGAGCGTTACACTTAACGTGTGTGGGGTTGAATAGAAAAATGAGCTTGACACTGAGGTTTCAACTGTAAGAATCGCACGGTGCAGTACAGTCCAACATGATGCGTGACAGAAACTCCAGCAGAACGAAAGGCAAACCGTGCAAATGGAAGATGATTCCCAAAACAAGAGAGAAAGAGGGAGTTACGTTGGAGAGCTGGCAAAGAAATGGAGTGCACCAAAGGGTCTGATGAAAACCCCTCCCCTACCACAATTACCATTTCAGGGTATCCCAGCCGCGTCACTGCAGCCACCTCATGAATACATGTAGTGTCATATCACCAAACACATATGCGTAGAATTACTCTTAACCCTTACGACTCCAACTCAAACACTGTGGCAAAACAGCCACATTTTACGCATCGCTGGGTCCACATGCATATGAAAACAAGCTCGGTTTTTAATTCACCGCACCGTTAAGGAAACACAAACAGCATTAGGTTATGCCGTTTTATGCATCGAGTCGTTTTGGGGTAAAGCGCGTTTAAAACAACTGAACGTTCCCGGTGGTCAAACTTGCATCTGAACTAATTAACGACGTGCGATGCGAAGTATTTCCCTGGTAATCTGGGATATAGATGCGGATCCGTTATGCCTGAATTCACCGAGTAACGAGGCTTTTCCTTGCCACACGGCGCTTGAAACATATGGAAAATATTTCCATGCATTTTTAAATACACGGCGTTGTTATTTTTCGCCCGTGCACACGCGTCCCGTCAGGTGGGCAGATTTACCTCTAGCGCTCGGAAGGCAAGACGATCAACATAAATCAGTGGTTAACAACATCGTCCCGTTTATTCGCATCCACTATCAATAGCCTTGCAATATAAAGCGTGTTTCGTTAGTAAAAGATGCGTCTTACGCACGGCCTGGATGTCTGAAATAATCAAATACCTGAGCGCAACTCAGTCCCACGGTGGCGGCTCTCTCCGGTCCTCCCGGGATCCAGCGACGGTCTTGCGGTCCCGTGCAACTGTGGCTCTCCTCTGAGCTCCGGATCGGCTCGCGGATCTCCACTCTCACGCGTGTCTGGGAGGGGCCTACGAGCGGAGGGGGGACTCCGGGTCTGAGCATGTGCGGCGGGGTGGACACCAATGCATACCCAGATACACACGCACCGACTCGGCGTATGCGACGGTAATCGTTGGAGTCATCGCAAACATGACCGGTAGCAAGTTAGATTTGCTGAAAATTCAACAGTGTAACTCAAACTACATTGTTTTCTACGACAGCTGGTTGCGCGTCGCATCAGCACCACGGACAGCGCCGTTGTACATCCATCCCTTGCCACTAGGGAGGCAAACAGGGACACGTTAACCCAGAGACTGTTAGCTAAGGGGCAACAGTTCCCTACAGAGGGAACAGCCAGGGGCCTGTGATAAAATGAAACCACTCTCCAATAAAAATTCTCATCTCATACAATTTTGTGACCCAGGGGGATAATTTGATCAGCAAGAGAAATTAAACTGCCTCATACTTTAAATGTGGATTAATTTCCGTAACACGAAGAGACCGCGTGTATTTCTGTACCTGGATGTTTTACAGCTAGTTTAATTTGATAAACCAGCGGCGAACTCCAAATGAACACAACAGGGTGTTTTTGTCCTAATATAAATAAGGGTGTGGGTGTTGAAGACAGCACATTCTCATTAACATACGCAGTTAAGCCGGCCAAAACTGAATTGCTGACATGAGCTGGAACTATTTCAAAGCATTCGGTGATAAATTAGCGACACAGAATTCTGCTCACTATACACCAGTCTATTTCTCCAAATTTCATTTTTTTATTAACTCCATATATTTGTAAAGGCAGGAATCTGTCAGCATGATGAATCTTGAGATTAACTACCCGGCAGACCAGGCTGGGTAATGACATAGAATCCTCAAAATTAGAACTAGTGTCTAAATGCATCCCAGAATGCACTGGGGTGTGGTCAGCTACGCCATGTAGATAAAGGTGTTGATGTCCGTGTCATCACGCCTGATGTACTTGTGTTCTATCAACCACTCGATCTGCTCCTTGATCATCTTCTTCTGGGGCAGGAACATGTTCTTTAGGATCTCCACCAGCTCTGTCTGCAGCTGGGCGTTGCTGATCCTCTTCCTCATCTTCATGATTTGAATGATGGCTTCCTGCGCAGATGGAGGTAGGGAAACATGCTGATCTCAGATCAGCCTTAAATAAAAACACAATATCTACACACAGACTTCCTGTAAAGATTGGCATATTTTCTATAAATAGATACACTGTATTTTTACTAATATACACTATATCATCTGCAAAGCTGTTTAAACTAGTGTGTGACACAACCTATAAGTTAATAGTGAGGAGACATTTATTATTTAAATGTTTGAGTTTAAAAGGCAAGTGTTCAGTATTTAGAAACTCCTATTAGAACTACTCTTATTAAAACACTGTTTAGAAACTTTAATATGATTTAAAAAGCATCCCAGGATGCACCTGTTCCCTAGGCATGGTCAAACTAATTTACATATGTTAAATATTTATTGATGTACTTTAAAAGTAATCCAAAAACTGTGGTAAATAGCAAATAATGAGTATGAACGTTCAACATTTTAACAATCTAAAATAAATAATAATAATAATAAAAATAATAATAATCGTATTAGACTGTATGGACAGATGTAAAAACTTTATACCTGCGTGCGTAATATCCTAAGTTGCACTATTCCCTCGTTTTCCTCCTCACGCATTCTCTCAGTAGTGAGCTGCAGTCGACCAATCAAATTGATCTTCCCTCTTTTCTGGACTTTTAAGTTTTTTCTGTGCAGAAAGATAATTTAATTGGACGGAGACCCATATAAAGAATGATGCATTTTAAACATGTTACATCTCATGCATGTATATGGATGAATAATACACAGATCTTCACTTACATTAAAGAAAACTCTTGGTTGATGTAGAATAAAGTGCCTTCTGTGAAATCTTTTGGAGAGGGAACTGCAGGTTCGTATGACAGCACCTGACGTTTAAGTTTGGGAAAGGCTACAAGGGACTACATGCATAAATAACAAAAAGCAGTTGTCAGGGTTGAGTAATTGTCAGGCAACATAGCGTTGTTTTATTTTCCACATTAATAGAAGACTTCATTACCCAGAGGGTCCGACGCAGCTCTGCGTCTGGCAGTTCTGTGGCCAGTTTCAGGTTCTCGAAACTGATCTTCTCCCTGGGTCTTTGATTCCAGGCAAACAGCACAGCTAACTGGAATGTCGTGACCTCTAAATCATACTGCCCAACTTCATTCCTGAATGTAATCTAGGGACAGAAAAAAAGAGACATTTCAGGGGAGACCAACCGCAGACCGATCCCTTAACACGATAAACCCATATAAAAAAATATAAATGTCAGCGTTGAGGCTTTAGCTTTTGAAAAACTAAATGAAAGTTTAGTACAGAAACCCAATTTATTTCCCAGTGGTACAGCTGGGCTTACGAGCACCAAAGTTCAAGGCTCTTTACTGGCGACAAGACAAAACACACAGACAAACAAATTGGACTCCAGGGAAGAGGCCGGGTTCTGTGTCCCCCCGTTTTCACAGGAAGTGAAGTCTGATGTCACAGACAGAAGAGAAACTCACTATGCCATTGGACATCAGATGGTGCCAGTGTAATTTCCTGCCACTGTGGTTCTTCTTGTAGAATTCCTCCACTTCAGGAATGAGATCTTCTAGTTCGGTGGGCAAAGATACAAACACTTTCTCTGAACTTCTTGACCATGCCCCCGCGTTCAAGATCTTTATATTGACTGAGTCGGCTATAGTGTGAAGACATATAGAATAGATCAAACTCACAAATTCAGACATCCAAACAGAAGTGGAGCATATCTTAAAGTTGTTGAAAAACTGCCATATCAGACCTGGTAATGCTAGTTTGTTGTGTTTGTGCATTTCTTTGAAGGACTGATTTAGATCTTCTGATACTTTGATGTCCTGGAACATTCTGGCTAGTTTGTTCACATAATCGGCTGGCATTCCCACCTCCTGTACACAAATTAAAATAAAATATTCATTACATTAGTAATCATTACATGTTTCTTCACAATGCTGTAAAATAACCATTTTTGGCTGTTAGAATCCATAAACCTTCCAGTTTCACAAAAGACTC
>JBAJNP010002273.1:0-49964 GCA_036877545.1 Yasuhikotakia modesta
TTTTTTAGCTTTAGCCGAATTCTGCGAGAGGAATTCTCCTCTTGATTATCACTTTGTACATAGGAGACTGGTACAGTTGAGGGACGACGTTGGAGATGCTGCGAATAATTGTGATTGTACAATAAATGAAAGGATTTGGCTTAAGTTTGATGAGGCCGAGAGTATCATTCAACGGCCCTCTGACTCGGAATGCAGCAGTCGTCACGCTATGATTGTACCTTCAAGCATTCTCGAACAACACCAGTGGTTGGATGTGCCAGCAGAAGAGACGGCAAGATGTACTGGTGTGTCGCTAAGGACAATCCGAAGAAAACTTGCGCATCGTGGTTTAAGGTATGTAAAAGAAAATGTTTTATTAAAGATAGGCAAGTCGATACTAAAATGTTTCTGGTAAGAATAACGTCACCATGCCTTGGTATGTACGTATGTACAGAGCCAGTGATTCCAACTGAATTCCATAGTATTTGTTTTCCTACTATGGAAGTCAATAGTTACAGAGAGTTTTGAGCTTACCATCATTTATCAAAATGTCTTGTGTGTTCGTGAAAGAAATTCATACAGGTCTAAAACAACATGAGGGTGAATAAATTTTCACAGAATGTTTATTTTTGGGTGAACTATGTTTATAAATGTTTATTTTTGGGTGGCTCGTGTAACTTGGTTAATCGCTTCCAAAAATGTCACATGGTTTTGCATTGCATTGTGGGAATTGTTGGGGAACTACTGTTTCAGTCCACTGGAAAGATTTTGCAAACAACACAACCCTTTGCTGACTACCTGCACTAGCACTACCCAGTGCCCTGACTACTTAACAAGGGAGCTGATTGAGATTCAGCAAGTGACGCAATGTCATTCATTTCAGTGGTAGCCCATGTAATCTACCACTGAAAGCATCTAGCAATAGGAGTACAGCAGCGGAGCTGACAGGCAGGCAGTCACAGAGGCAGGTAGGCAGACAGGCAGAGGCAGGCAGACAGATATAGGAATTGACACAGACAGACACAGAGAGACAGACAGATATAGGAACTGATATAGACAGTCAGATATAGGAACTGATACAGACAGACAGACCGACAGAGAGAGACAGGCAGACAGATATAGGACTTGACAGAGAGAGAGAGACAGGCAGACAGATATAGGAATTCACAGAGACAGACCAACACAGAGAGACCGGCAGACATAGAGACAGATATAGGAATTCACAGAGACAGACCAACACAGAGAGACCGGCAGACATAGAGACAGATATAGGAATTCACAGAGACAGACCAACACAGTGAGACCGGCAGACATAGAGACAGATATAGGAATTCACAAAGACAGACCAACACAGAGAGAGAGACAGACGGATATAGGAATTGACGGAGACAGACAGACATAGAGACAGATATAGGAATTCACAGAGACAGACCAACACAGAGAGACAGTGTTGTAGGGGTTTGGGGGCTGTGTCCACCGAGGCCTTTCTGCCAGCGTAAGGCGTGTTTTTCAATTGTTACCAACGGAAATGCTGTGTTTTTTGAAAACATGAGCAGCTGGTGTTTTTTTTCCCGCCTGAAAAAGGTACAGCTTGGGGCATGATGCTCAGCCCATATGAGCCTGCAGCTGGAGTTTTCAGCCAAGCTCATGGTGTGTTCAGTCATATAAAAACGCCTCTGTGGACACAGTTCCTAAGGCTCCAGATCCACAAGGCGCCTTTACGCGGCTGAAACGCTGGTTGCGAGTGCTTGAACAGCATTTTTATTGTGGAGGCATGTTGGTTGCTATGATGCCTTAAGCAAGAAAAAACAGTGAGTACAGGAGCTGAGCCTGCAGTAAAGAACGCCAGCTGTGGACGTTTTTAAAAAAACACTCGTTTCCATTGGAAACAGTTAAGTGAAGGGGTTTAACTTACTAATGTGAGTGCTTTTAAAGGGCAGTGATGGTAAAATTTGTTAACATTATAATATAATTTTACAACAAAAACTTAGTAAAACTGTCATCATTAGCCAATTAGCCATTGATTAGTTATGTTTCATAAATTGTTCCTCACTTTACCGGGAAGTTTAAATGAAAGCAGCACAAATTAAGAACAATTACTCAACAGGTGAACCGATGTTTAAAAAGAACTGATGAAGTGTTTAAAATGAAGTGTGCTGGTTTTTTTGTGTCTGCTTTAAATTATGTAAAACTTGCTTCAAAAGACATCCAAAATATGTTTTTTCCTTAAATTAAAAAAGCTCTAACATATGAAAAATATTGTTATATCTGTGTTGCAGAACACAGGGTTTTAGCATCATTAAGACGTGTAGATCCTGAAGGAATGAAACTGCGCAGGTTACGCCTAAGGACTTCTCAACACCGATGTTACAGTGTACCAGGACCTAATCATTTGTGGCACATTGATGGGAATCATAAACTTATTCGGTTAGTGTTAATTGTTTATTTTGTACAGTGAATGGATAATATTAGTAATGTCGGGGATCGCACATAATCTACACTTACGGACCTAAGGTTACAAAGTTTAATTTATTAAAAGTTTTGTTTTATGCTCTCACCTACCAATTATGTTGTAAGAGTCTTGGAATAGTCACAGTCTAAGATCTGCAGGCAACAGAACTCCTCTGCAGCTTTGGTCAAATCATGAGAGGGAGAACTCAAATCAGGTAATTTTACAGTGGTTTACTTGCATGGCCTATTTGTTTCATTGTATTATTTCTTCACTGATTAATAGTTTCATACAATAGAAAATCAAAGTAATGATTGTTTTATTAAGTCTTCTAAATTATTCATATTGTAATTGTTGTAGATTGGCATTGATGAGGTCAGGGAGGACCTTCGAGGGCAACCAGCAGAAGGTGTTCATGTTCCTGAGTTAGATCTGCCTCGTGACTTGACTGAAGAAGAGCTGGCAACACTACCAAACCCTGATGTACCGATCTCAGATGCATTATCTGTCTACATGGACACAGTTCTTGCATTAAAACAAATGCTTGGTGAATCCTAGTCTTTTTTTTTTTTTTAAAGGTTTAAAATACTTTAGGCATAGAAATTATGTGTGTGCATATCGGACAGACATTTTTTTTTGGATCAGAAACCACAAACAGTAACATCTGATAAAATTCATTTATTTTGTTTTAACAAGCTGTAAACATTTTAAACTTCTTGTGAAACTTTGCAATTAACAATGGCAGTGTAGTCTCTGTTAAAGTTGGTTGCAAGATGAACGAGATAAACAGTTATGCATCAATTATTAAAGTGTTTACATGTTTACCTAAGTTTTTATTTTGGCTACTACTTCAGCAATAAACAAAACCTATAGTTAGAACTTGACTGGATACAGTGGTTTGTCACTGAACAAAACAACTTTAAAACTTGCTGTTGTCAAAACAACTACAGTATTTTTTTTTTTTAAAACAATCGATTTAAACTCTACCAAAATAAAGTTTCTTATTTACTCACCCTCATGCTATCCTAGGTGTACATGACTTCCTTTCTTCAGCCAAACACAATTGGAGTAATAACTAAGCTTCTGGCATTTTAAAGCTTTGTAATGCCACTGAGTTGTAATGTTTATTAACTGCCAGGATTTTATTTAATGTTACTCCAGTTGTGCCTGAGGAAAGGAAGTCACATACACATGGCAAAAGGATGAGTAAATAAGAAACTTTATTATGGTTTAACAATTCCTTTAACGCACATGTTGAACTACGCTATGCCAAATGTTGGTGCCCACAGTATGCCATTGCTCATGTGTGTTTTGAATGAGTCATAATTGTAACGGATGGGCAATTTTAACACAATGTTGCAAGTGTTTGCCTCTGGGAATATTTTCTCTGGTGCATCATGGAGAAATTCGATTTGGGGCTGCTGCAGAAAGCCATGGGGTGGAATGACAGAAGACCCTGATGTAAACTCCAGCACATTCTCCATCTATAACACAGGTAGATTTTTAGTCTAACAACTGTACTGTTAGTGTCATTCCAAACTGGCTGAAAGTCTGTATTAGTGGTGGGTATTTTTCCCCTTTTCAGTAATTAACTGTTGTGACTAAATTATGTAATTCTTCTTTAAATGTAATTCATTGAAACATGCTACCGTGTGATGTTTTGAGAAATGCAATGGTTCAGTAGGGTGACCAGATGTGCCTCTTCTCCCCAGACACTGCCTGCACAGGATTTCGGTTGCGCCCATATTTTGAGTTTCCTTCATTCTTGAAAACACAACCTGCGGAGGACACAACCAAAATCCTGTGTAGGCAGTGTCCTGGGAAACAGGCACATCTTGGTCACCCTACATTTCAGTGTTTAAAGAGCACAAAAGGAAAATTTGTAAATGGCTAAAATCTCATTTAGTATTAACACTGTAAGATGAGCAATGACAGCTCTAGTTGGGTGATTCTCACGAAATCTTGCTTTCAAGATGCCCAACATGATATAATTAAAAACACTTGTATCAACAAATGTTCTTAATGTTCAAGGCATAAAACAAGGCATATATTTAGAAGCATTAATTTTTAAACTTTTGCTGACAGCTTGACAATTAATAAGACCAAAAAGGCCTTATAAATCCTCATTACCATAATCATTGAAAAAATAGTCAATCCCAAAGTATGTTTTGCTTAAAACAAGCAAAGCCATGATGCCTAATGAAGTTTTTATTAATCATTAATGTCTTATGTATATTTTTTTTAATATTACAGATTTCTTTAAACGTGGAAACTACCTGTATCAGCAAGGAGTAGGGAAAAAGTTGTGTACGCAATATGAGAATAGAATAATACATTTTAGTCTAGTAGAACATCCAATTGTTTTCAGAATATTTTAGTTTTACTCTGTTTAAATTACAACAATACATGCAGACAAATTGGGACGTGTTACGGTAATGAGAATTTCAGCAGAAAAAGCAAAATTTGTAAATTCTTTTGTCCAAGGTAGAGAATGCAATTATCTATATGATGATAATTTTTGTGTTATCAAACTGTATGTTTTATAATTCAAATATTTGCTGCCATGATGATCCAGCAGTTTCGTGAGAATGACCCAGTTGCTCTTGTCTTTTGGAATGGCGATAGAGGCAAGCATGTAAAATAAAATATCAATACATGTGTATGAAATGTCATTTACATGAATCTGTTGGAAGAATATGGTGCGAAACAGATCTGGCTGTTTCAAGGGTGTTAAAACCATCAACAAATCTGTGAAAAAACATGTAGAACAGGCAAGGGCAAACTTGATCCTGGAGGGCCGGTGTCCCTGCAGAGTTTAGCTCTAACCTTGATCAAACGCATCTAAACACTGATCAGGATTACTAGAATGTTACAGGCAGGTAAGTTTTATCAGGGTTGGAGCAAAACTCTGCAGGGACCCTGACCCTCCAGGACTGAGTTTGTCCATGCTTGATGTAGAATCTAAAAACCATTTGAAACCATTTGAATAAACAAGAAAGTTCTTGATACTACATACTGTTGCAGTGCAACATTGCATCTCCCATCAACATAATACTCCACAGCTGACTGTACCAGCATGTCACGCTGCTTAAGCGTACTAATGGATCTAAAGGCTCCAATAATGGACAGGCAATCTTCTGCCATTTCAATGGCAGCTTTGGCTTCTGGAACGGTTTCAGCTTCTTTTATCTGAAAAAGGATAAAAACAGTCCTGTTGCAGCTACCATACAAAAACATTGTATTATTATAGGGTGCCCTGCTGCACTTACAAATTTTGCTCACTGCAGTTTAAGAAAAATACTTACTTTGCAGGTCTCGTCATTTACTTCATCCAAGGTTGCAGGAGGGGTGGGCTTACCACAAACCTGGAGAAAGAGTCTTTCTGAAAAGAAATCTGTTGGAAGAATATGGTGCGAAACAGATCTGGCTGTTTCAAGGGTGTTAAAACCATCAACAAATCTGTGAAAAAACATGTAGAACAGGCAAGGGCAAACTTGATCCTGGAGGGCCGGTGTCCCTGCAGAGTTTAGCAAATTATATCAGTTTGTATAATTCATGGAGGAATGGGGCCCCATTCCTCCATGAATTATACAAACTGATATCATTTGTGACATCTGCCTGTAGAGACCTTTATGCAAAGCTGTAAAGAAAATGACCAAAATACAGTAGTCAACATTTGAAGTGGATTAAAAATTTTAAGTTGATCTAAGACAAGAACAGCTTTTGTTCTTGTCCCTCATGACAACTTTGACCTTTTTTGATCCACTTCAAATGTTGCGTACTGTATAATGTTTAATAATGTTAAGTCATTGTAGTTAAAATAAGACAGAGCTTATAGGGGTAGTTCACCCAAAAATGAAATTTACTCACCCTCAGTTTGTTCCAAACCTGAATAAATGTCTTTGTTCTGCTGAACACAAAGATATTTGGAAGAATGTCACTCTTCAATTATTGTTTAGCTGAACAGAGACATTTATACTGATTTGGAACAATCCGACAGTGAGTACATAATGGATGAATTAGCTCTTTAATACATTTTTTTTGGTATTTAATTAAAGGGTAGACGCTATAAACATTTAGTTTAAAGGCCTACCTTCAGTATCAAGCTGCAACCGCTTACTATTTTCTGGGCCCTCAAATATGCTAGACTGTTGGACAGCCTTGAGGAGCAATCTGAGGTACTCTCTTGTTGGCCCACCACTGTCCACAGCCCCCTCTGCTGCTTTTGTATCAACAAAAACTACGTCCAGTCTTGCTCCAGGGTTAAATCGCCGCCGACTAAAAGCCTGAATTGTGCTTCTCAGTATGTTGTGGGTATTGCCTTTGTAATCCCTTACAACATTGATCTGGTTGCTAGTGGGACTATCATCATCTATCTTGGCTGAAAGGCAACTCAGTATTGATTGGAGGTTGGTCCTGGAAAAGAATATGATTATGAATGCAAATGACAAATGATGACAGTATATCAAATGTGATACAGGTATAGAGTAGGGCTGGGCGATAACAATTTGTTTCGATACAACACAAAGTTCTGACAAAAGAAGGTAAACTACCAAACCACCGCCACATTTAAAACTACATAAAAAATTATGAAATGTGCAAAATGTTAACATACAACTATACAACCTCTAGCAAGTGCACATCACTTGTAACAGTGAGACTATCACAGGTTTTTGGGCCAGAAAGACGAGTCTATTCACAGTGTCTGGCTTTAGAGCCGTCCTGTTGTAACTTTTGTTTTTAAGTAAGCTGTTCATTATGCTTAAAACTAAGAATAACAGAGAGAGGGACAGAGAAAGAGATTTACCTTGCTAAATGCGGGTTGCGGGTATATCTGCGGGCGCTGCGGGTAACCGACGGGTTGGGTGTTATAAAATTACATTTGGTAAATTGCGGGTGGGTTGCTGGTAGATGAGATAAATTATTAATGATCATTACCTTTTGTTTTACAAATAAACATTTATTTAAATGCACCATACGTTCTGCATCAGCTTTAATCGTACACTGAACATCACAGTGCTTAAAACTAACGAGAGAGGCGCTCATACACGCAGTTGCACACGCGGGAATGTCTCTTCCGATGCGCTGATCACGCGTGTGATATGAACCGGTCTTATGGTGATATTGTTTATCAGCCCAGCCCTAGTATAGAGGTAACTAAAGATTTACACTTGTATTATAACATTTTTATTCATACTTCTGGACAGGGCTTTCCTGCTCTGATCGAGGGGAGAATGATGTCAGATGTTCATTAGACGTGCTAGGTTGATTCAATTGACTGACAGTCCCAGAATAATAATCATGATCATCATTATCATCGTGGTTGTCATTGCCATCAGGTGTAGGAATGGTCTCCATAAACTGAACAAAATACAGAACAGTAAATAACAGGCTAAGAAAATAAAAAAACACAAAAAAAGATTTTGTAAACCTACCTTTGCATCTTCGAAAGAAATCCACTGGACAAAAAGTGTGGTTGGTCCTTTGATATTTCTTTCAAAAATGGTTCCATACAGGTCATTTCTAAGGGGTGCTGATAAGGCTTCCTGAATATGGAAGCATTCTGTAGCATCTACCTCTCCGACAGTCAAACAGTGCCTATACATATTGATTTTGACATTTAAACACAGCAAACTTTGCATGCAAAAAAATTCTAATATAAAATAAAACTTACCAACCTGAATTGATTCAGTTAAAATAAATTTCCTGGTCCTCATCAAGCCACTTGGATATTTTATTTTCAGTGGCACACCATCGGAAAGTTCAGGTAAACTTGCCATTCGCGCTTGTCTTTCAGCTATAGCCTAAAATAATATAGTCAAGTCAAATGAATAATAGTCAAGACAAATTACAAATATTGTTTATAGTCACTGCCCACATAACATTTTAAAAGAACAGACAGCAATTTACAGAGTTATTATTAAATCAGAGTTATTATTAAAAAGCGTCCCAATTTTTAAAACTGCGCAGACAGTACGCTTACAACAGCATATGCGCCAGAAAAATGTTGCGACAGGAGACTCCACTATAATATACACTATAATATTGTTTGCAATGGTGGATACGCTACTTTTCTTTATCTATTCTGATTTCGTAAATGTACTGTAAATAAAAAAGTGCGGCCATCTGCGTGTATGCGCGGCTGAATGTTCTTAAAATGTGCGGACAGGTGCGCGCGGAAGACGGAGATGGACGCGTAAGGAAAAAGCGGGCACTGTTATCTGTGCCTGCCAGGTATCAGAACAACCGGAATATTATGCACTTGCACCAATGCGACCGTGTAAAATTTTAACTCGCACATTATGAAAATTTGGTCGCAGTCTAGAGCCCTGTATGCTATAGGAAAAAAGAAAACCTCTACTTTTATCTAATATTTTTCACACATTCATGTCTGTCCAACTTTATACTAACTTTTTTCTGAATCTAAAAAAAATCTATGATGATCCTTTCGTAGAATTCTTCATGATGTAATTTTATTTAGGTTTAGGTAAGCTAAAAAATCCTTAGTTGTAACAGTTTTAAAGGAGAAGTTCGGACCTACAAAGCCTTGGGGTGTATTAAAACCTGATAACGAAAACCTGATAACGAGATAGCCCCCAGCATGTTCGCCCCAAGCATTCCAAAATGAAGTATTTTTACCAGATGCTGCAAACAAGCTATGAATGGGACTACTAAGGGCAACGCTTTGCCCATGCAAAGAAATCGCTATTTTTACAATGAAGCCACCAAGCCACCATATTGGCATTCCCAAACAATCTATTGAATTAATAGGGCGGTATTATATTTTATTGATAAAACAGTGTATTAGCAGTTTCCGTCTTTATATCTGAAGTGTCATTGTACATTCTTACAATGCAAACAGCCTAAGCATGTACATGTTAGTTGTTTATTTTTCCTTATTAAACAGAGAGTGAGTTACTGTACATTTATCTTCATTACGGTAGCAAATTTATCAGGTCAGCGGACAGACACCTCATATATGTATTATTAATGACAAACATGTTATGACACGACATTAATGGCATGTATTTTAAAACAGTTTAGATAACGTTTTAAACAGTAGTTGTGAAAAAACATGTAGAGGACAGTAAGTCCTTTATCCTGCCTGAGTAAAACATAAACATTGCAAATAATATCAGAAATAACAGTTAATTTACATACATACATCTTACAAACTAATCTTGTGTGATTGATACGTTGTAACATCATTAAATATCATAAAAAATTCAACATATTTAAGTCAATGATGCCCTCTGCCGGTTGGGCATACCAAGATGGCTGCCGGTGCCTTTGCGCATAGAACACTAATGCCACGGCGTAAGGCAATCCAGTCATTTATATAGATCATTGGTTTTGACAGAGAATACTGTAAAATACTTATGTAAAATATGTATAAACAATACATAAATATGTATAAACAATTAGGTTAGGGTGACGCTTAAGATGTTTGTTGCAACGCCTTTCAATAAATCCCTTCATGCAACTGGGTACTGCCATTACAGGTAAATATGTAATGTCTCAAAAAAACTGCAACATCCTGATTTCCTTTATTTAGACTTACCTTTTGTCAGATTCTTCACTATTCATCTTCTGTAGTTCCTGAAATAACATATTACAAAATCAGACATTGCACTGTAATGCATACAGAAAGATTACACAAAATAGCATCAGAGGATGTCTGTTATAAAGTTTGCCATACATACTTTGTCTTGATCTGCTATCAAAGACTGATAACATTCATCATTCTGCTCCTCACGAGTACTCTGCCATTCACTTAAGGATTCCTGAAAAAATTGAGAAAAATTAAATACCATTATTAAAGAAACACTGAATCTACATAACCTGTGCCAAATAAATGTGGTCTTGTAAATCATTCACATTCTTCTTCAGTTCAATGAACATTATATACAAAAAGTAGCAAAACAAAAATAATATAGGTTCTTATTTCAAATAAGAAGTGTTTACTTTTGATATGCATATATTGTGAACCTCAAAACTGAAATTATGGTAGAAAATTTTGATGGTAAGACAAGCTCTTAGCAATGCAAACAAAGTTTACCGTGTCCGTTGTCTCATCTGTTAAATCGATGAACAGTTTGTCAGTATTTTCTTCAGTGGGCGACTGGATGATGAATGAATCACTGTCTGATGTGTGTGCATTTCGGTGTTCGTTCTCTGATGTCGAGTGATTGGAACATTCAGTCCTTGGCCTTCAAAAACATTTAATTAAGGTTTGTTTTCCTAATAAGAAACTGAATTTTAAAACAAAAAAATGACCAGTCAATGTTCTCCATACCTGCAGGTCTCAATGTGAAGCTTAAGTTCATTGAAATTGAACTCTTTTTCACAGGTAAGACATCTCTCCACTGGTCCAAGCATGGGAGATTTGCAGACAACCTTAAAAATTAAGAAAGCAATCTCAGAAGTTTAGATAACCGTAAGATAAAAATAATAATAATAAACTTACATACGTTTTGAAAAACCTATTGTATAGCCTAAAATGTATAAGCAGAGAATTTAGTAAATAACTCATTCACTGTATTAAAAAAACTTACAGAACTGGACAGATCTATGTCTTTCTGCATAGGACGTATGTAGCAGCATATGTATGACAGCATGTCCCATCTTTTCTTTCAGAGTCTTAATTGTGTATCCTGTGTTTGGGCAAGGCAACACCAACAGCTTCCTAGATCTTGTCATGCCTGATGTTTTTAAAATCTCAAATCCCCCGCAGTCACCAAGTTTTGAATATGTCGTTACTATGTAGTTTTTAAAATCTTCTGCATTATTTTCATCACCTATAAAAAGACACAAAAAGAAAAGATTAACCAAAATGTAAGGAAGCAAAACTGGCATTTTACACATCTTAAACATTTTACATGGTTAAAACAAAAAACCATACCCACCAAAAAATGTAACTTTTTTTTCTCTCCAAGACCTGCAGTTTCCAGTTCCTCCTTTTCAAATTTTGTTGGCGTAACACTTTGTGTCATGCTACTTAAGCAGCAGAACACTCTTGTGAAGCTACTGCGAGGTCTTGCAGAACGATTACGACGACTTAAAGATCTCCTGCTGGTTTCTGCTCCATAGCTTGCGAAAAGTCTATTTACTTCAACTGTAAATGTGAAAACGATGTCAATGTAAATTTAACAATAACAATGATATTTTAAAAATGTTTTGTTTAAATTGCAGCTATTTAAAAAAAAGATAAAAACATTTAATGACAAGTTTTTGTACCGTATAGACCTGCACAGATATCCCACAGGAATTTGTGAAAGTACAACTGTCTGAACCTGTTCCTATTTCCTATACGTGTTTCACAAGGGGCAATCTTCCAGTCTTTCTCGAGAAACCAACATGGAAGTGACTAAAACTGCAATTCATCAACTGGGTGCTAGAGGGCGGCTCCAAAACAGAGCAGAATCTCATTTAACCCCATGTTAAAATGACCAACTTCACTGCACAAAAATACATGTTTACAGCCAGGTACAAAAAATGATTTTGCCCTTCATGACAACTGTGAGGGGGGTGAATTTTTGTATGACTCATCCGTTTAGATTATATTAAGTCTTAAAATTCTGCATAATTAAGGGCGTGGCCACTTGAGTGACAGGCACTAGATGACTACTAGCACTTGTCTGCAGCCTCTCAGCACCACCCACATTCCGCCTCTTTGCAAATTTTCGTTTATCTGAGAGAAACGAATGAGAATGTGATTCCAAGATGGCTACGACCGGCTCCGCCTACTATAGGCTTCATTTTTGCTCTTCACAAACCTATGGGTGACGTCACGGACACTACGTCCATATTTTATACAATATAGACGGTTTCATAGAACGCACGTGGCTAGCCCGCAATTAACTTCCTCTCTGTATTTACCTTTCGGCCTGGCAAGTGGCTAAACTGTTCTCTGAAGCAAACACCTTGTGGAAAATAAAATGTTTTGGTTTGCTAAAGACGGGGGGAGACGGCGAGTGTGGATCACTGCTATGAAGAGAGGTTTGGCAGCCAGGCAAGAATTCAATGACCTGGAGTTTACAATGTATTAAATAATTTCACACAATAACGTTAATGTTAACTTAGTGTAGTAGTTGATACGGGTTAGATGTGATATCTGAACGAAGGTAATTTACTTGTCATTTATTTTGCTTGTTATCAGAAATAAACTACTCTAAATTACCCTGTTGTTATTGAATCTATATGTCTACCAGAAGTTGAGTGTCGTCCACAGCAGTTTGTTTTTGTTGTTGCTGCTGAAACAGTCATATGGTGTTTCAGTATCCACCTTTTTTCACGTCTCCACTGAGGGGACCATTACTTTGAGTGACTTCTGTTTAAAATTTGTTATTAGAGAATGTTACTGATAATGCTTAATACAAGGGCCTTCAATTTCAATTTTGACATTGGTTTTTACCTAATTGCCAAACACACTACCACACACGTTCATTTCACTAATGACTTCTTGTAAATGTAAACCTCCAGTTTTTAAATCAGGTTTATGATTCACATACAGAAACACACTAATGTAAAGTAACTCATAAGGTTAATATGGAATTTTGAGCACTAAACTGTAGGTATATTAATGCTTAATTCCTTCCGGTAAATCACTTAAAATAGTTGCAATCACTTACCGGTAGCCTGTATAATAATCATGCATCTCGCGTCTTGTCTTGTTGACAGAGCTTTGCGCATGAAACCACCGGAGCTGTGACGTTCGCAAGAAAAGACATAGCCAATCACAATGCGACGTGGGTTAAAAAAGCGGGACTCATAGCAGAATACGAGATATTTTAACCACTTGTGTACCACAAAATTGCGCTACATTTACAGAACGCAGTTGTAAAAGATTTTAAATCTCATTTAAGCCATTCCTGGGTAAATAAATGTTAAATAACATAAGTAGTAAGTAAAAACACGACACTGACAGACATTAGCGATTATATATAAATATAGTTTGGTCGAATGTATTGCTAGGGACAAAGTAGTATTTCTTGGATACTGGTAGGGACATGTGCCTAACGTCCCTACCTAAATCGACGCGCTTTGGTTAATACTAAGGGTTTGCAATATTAATTTTACTGTTGAAAGATTTCACAACAGCTACAGATATATAAAAAATGTTAGACTAAAAGTTAGACCAGGTAGGGGGGGTCTGACTAAAATCGTATATACACTTAACGTTACTTGAGCAGCGGGACGCAACAAATGCCTCGACATGTGTAATAATATTGGCATACGTCATTTGTGAACATACAATTTTACACATACAGGCAAACAACAACATTTAAAAAAGCCACTTTTCTTACCGTCCACGGCGTTATGTGCTTGCGCTCCAGACGCAGTTGCCGTTCGGTCTGGGACATTGGAGTGAGAACCACAAGCCACTTCACTTGCAAGTTGTCTTAAAATGTTTGCAATCTCAGCCATGGTATCTCACATCTTATCCATTAAAATGGCGCCATAAACGCGAATTAAAGCGGGATAAAGCTTGATTTCTCACTGTCCAATGACAGTGCGTGTTACATTTACGCGTGAGAGAGGGTTTGGCGCTTCGAACTGAGGCGAAAGATGATTGGTTGCCCCCGCGTGGGAACTATCCAATAGGATTTTTGAACTCGATTGACGACTGGATAAGCAAATCCATTTGGCGAAAGGAAAAGCAAATGCGATCGGCAAATAGAGAGAGAAAAGGAATTGGCAAATGGACTTTTAAAACGCAATTTAAAATCGCCATTTAAATGATTTATTATTGTACATTTTATTGTTTTTATCTATGCTTTAAACCATGAATTAAATAACGAGTTTTTAAATTGTCTATTTTTCGATTTAAAAAATGATTTTCAAATTCACAGTTTTATTGACCTATTTAAGTACATTTTAACATTTAAAACAGTTTTAAATATGTCTTTTAATTTGTCATTTAAAAAGTGTTTTATTTATTTACATTTTTATGTTTGAATTGTTCAATTGTTCATTTAATTTCTCATTTGATTTGAAACTGGCACACTTGGTCCTCCATACCCAGGTTGCCTCACCATTGAAAATAAATCTTTTGAACAGATTGCCAAAAAACAGGACTCTCTCTCACTGGCTTTAAAAATTTATAACCCTCATCATAATTTAAAATCCTTTGAAGTGAATCTTTGTTTGTCAGCCTTTTCTCAAAGAAATAGATACATTAGAGATAACTTGATTTAGCTCTGACAAATATTGTCCATAAAAGATGTAATCAAGGTTTTGGGCAAAACGTCCATCTGCATTAAAATTCTGTTGTTTAAATACCTAGACAATGTTAATTTTTCAGGTTGCAAATCATGAAATGTGCCTGTTCCTTTAGGAAAAAGAACTGGAAAACATTTTGCTTCATTAGTTTCACCCACTAACATTCTCACTAGATTATTGCCTTCTGCTGGTGCAAGTGACATAATGCCATCAAAATCTAAAACCTCTTGTGCAATGTCCACTGGCTGTAAACATGAATCCATAAATAAACCATGTTGCTGTCTGTCATGAAGTGTTTCATCAGTCATCTCATCATCTTCATTTTCAATATTATGCTTTTCATTAATACACCCGTCAAGGCCGCCCATCCATTGTCAGCACCCGTCAAGGCCGCCCATCCAGTGTCAGCACCCGTCAAGGCCGCCCATCCAGTGTCAGCACCCGTCAAGGCCGCCCATCCAGTGTCAGCACCCGTCAAGGTCGCCCATCCAGTGTCAGCACCCGTCAAGGCCGCCCATCCAGTGTCAGCACCCGTCATGGCCGCCCATCCAGTGTCAGCACCCGTCATGGCCGCCCATCCAGTGTCAGCACCCGTCATGGCCGCCCATCCAGTGTCAGCACCCATCATGGCCGCCCCTCCTGAGCCAAGTCCAGGTACAGCAGCCGTCCCTCCTCCGTCAAGTCAAGTTCAGCAGCAGCTGTCCACTGCCAAGTCAAGTCACCGCCGCAAGTCCCACAGCCAAGCCAAGCCACGTCTCAGCCGACGCTGCTCCCAAAGCCAAGCCAAGCCACGTCTCAGCTGACGCTGCTCCCACAGCCAAGCCAAGCCACGTCTCAGCTGACACTGCTCCCACAGCCAAGCCAAGCCACGTCTCAGCTGACACTGCTCCCACAGCCAAGCTAAGCCTCAATCCTGGCCTTAGCGCTGTGGGTCATCTGGGCAGCATACACCACTCCTGATTCCTCAGAGGAGGCGGCTAGCACCGCAGATCTTCTGAAGGGGGGGTCCCGGTGGACGCCCTGGCCTCCTGATCCATCCCAGTGGACGCCCTGGCCTCCTGATCCGTCCAGATAGTCTCTCCAGACGATAGAGCCTCTCACTGCTCCCGAGGCTCTCTCGTCTGTCAGGCCTTTCAAGTCTGTGAAGTCTTTCAGGCCTTTCAAGTCTGTCAAGTCTTTCAGGCCTTTCAAGTCTGTCAGGCCTTTCAAGTCTGTCAAGTCTGTCAAGTCTGTCAGGCCTTTCAAGTCTCTGTAGGCCCTCAGGCCTCTCCAGGCTCTCTCGCCTGTCCTGCCTCTCCAGGCTCTCTCGCCTGTCCAGCCCCTCCAGGCTTTTTAACCTTTCAAGGCTCTCAGGTCTCTCCAGTTGCCTGTTTCGCCCCTGATGGTCTCTCCAGTCTTCGGCTCTGTCCCTGGTGGTCTCTGCTTGAGGTCCCTAAAAGTCGCCCGCTCCGCCCTGGCGATCCCTAAAAGTCGCCCGCTCCGCCCTGGCGGTCCCTCAAGCCTCCCGCTCCGCCCTGGCGGGGCCTCAAGCCTCCCGCTCCAGATCTCCTGCTCTGCCTGCCCCCCCACTACTCCATAAACTGTACTGTTTGGAGCGCCTGGTAGTCGCTCCCTTTCTGTAACGCCTGGCCAGCAGAGGGGGCCCTTTCCCTGTGAACTTTGACATTTGCCCCCTCTGCTTCCTGGTTTGTGACTTCCTGTTTGCTAGCTATAAAAGCTCAGGCTAGCAAACAGGAAGTTGCGAAGTGTCTGTTTTGCCCATGTTGTTTTGTCCTGTCCTTGTCTTGCCATTGCCTGTTTTTGCCATTGCCCTGTTTGGATTTTGACCCCTGCCTTGTTCTTGGACCTACGATTTTGGGATTATCTTGGATATACCTGTTTTGCCTGTGTTTTGACCCTGCCTGTCCCTGACCATGCCTCACCACAATAAAACCATTAAAACTCTGCACATGGGTCCGACTCACGTACTTCAGGAAAGCCATCATGTTACAGCAGTTTATCCAGTTTCCCTCTTTGAACTGTTGCCATCTGGTCAATGCAACAGAGCACTGATGACCAGAATGGACCAGAAACAGGAAGTTTCTTCCCTCAGACAATCCATTTTATGAACACTTGACAATAATCACGGAACACACAATAGTGTTTATACACTTACACGTTTATTTAGCTAACACAAATACTTTTTTGAATTTGCAATTTTTTTACTAAATTGTCTATTGTAATATACCTGTACATAAAATGTTGAATTTGTATATTGTTAATCTTTTATTATCTGTGTTTTGTCCTGTTACTGTCACTGTATTACTGTATCTGTTGCACAGTGGAGCTTCTGTCACAAAAAAGGATTCCCTGTATGTAAACAAACCTGGCAATAAATCTAATTCTGATCAATACGAATAAGGCTATACTTTAATCATGCTCTTACTCTTATCTTGTCCTAAGTGGAGCCCCATGTCTACAGTCAATTATGGTCATACTCTGTGTACTGATTTTCAGCCTTAGATGAAACACTTTTAAACTACACACACAAGCACACATTTATTAATTACAGCCTTTTTTTATTAGAGTGTATTCTACAAGTTACATTTTCATATTTTACATATCAAAGTAGTTTTCCTTTCAGATTTCAACAGATTTCTTTTTCATTTGTGTCAATTTCTTTATAACAGCTTTTTCACAGTAACACGTTTAGCATATACACAAGTTACTATTATTTTTTTGACCTACAAACATAAATCTTTCAAAAACATCAAAAATTAATTATTAATTATTATGCATATCACCACCAACATGTCACATATACAACAATAAATTTCTGTCAATTATATTCCAGCCAATTTTTAACACCTCGATTTTTTAACATTTAGTCACATTTAATCACTGATCTGGAAACATTAGACTCCGGTTCATTCATTTACAATGATATGTACAGATTGGTTCACAAACAACAGGACCAGACTTTTCACAATTCATGTAAATACATGGCCTCACAATGTCATTGCTGTCAAATGCTCTCTCAAATCTTGTAGGAAAATGAACAGTCTTCATAAAGGTCAATGATATTCTGACAGTACATCCTCAAACCAGCTTCTGCACAGTACAATTTCCAAATTTGCCAACTGCATATAGGTGATGTTGGTCATTCTAATACAGAGGAAGTATGAAACCTTGAAAATACTGCCATCCTTCAATATCACAACATAGTTGTTCCTTTTCTTTGTCTTTGTGTATGTTTGGCTGTGAATGACCTCTCCATTGACAACTATTCTGTTATAGTACCTGCCAGTAGTGTTCTCAGGAACATCTAGCAATGCATGCAATGCATTCATATCATTTTCAGACACCAGCCTGATCTTTGGCACTCCAAGTGCAGTCACCCTGTCATATCTGGCATAGTTCCTGACATGATGTTTTAAAGAGTTCATTTCTGTGTAGAATGATTTCATTTCAGGTGAGACTTCATTAGATGAGCAAGCTTTAGCTATGCGTGGCAATGCACAAGACCATGCTACCCTTTTGCAAAGCTGCTGAGGCACTGCATTACTGCTTTTTACTTGCTTGAGCAAGTATCCATTGTAGTTCTCAAACATGAAAGCAGACTGAGCCCAAAGAGGACCCAAATTCTCTACACTCTTACTCAAATGCAGAAGTGAATGCACATTGTAGGTAATCTGATCTTCACCGTACAAAGACTGAACCAATTTAACAAAGTTCAAGAGCATCATGAGCATGGTCAATATCCTCTTGGTGAATGTCTGAACCTAGCAAAATGCTCACACCCTCAAGTAAAGCCCAGTGGCAAAGATACTTATTTGGAAGTATCCCTTTCAGGACAGGCAAACTAATATAAAAGCCAGTTCTGCCATTCGTGAGCTTTCCAACAAAAGCTTTCCAAGCTTTCCTTCACTCAACAATAGACCGTGGGACTCTGGTAAAAATACTTGGAGGCTTGATAGCTAAAAGATTTCCATCCACTCTTGCAATGTTCAAACCAATATACCATGGTTGATTGTAGCTTTTGGAATCAAACCATAAACTGGCTATTTGCCGGCAAACCCCCAATAAAACACAATGCATGTAATCAGGGACCATGCCATTGATCAGGTCAAAATGAGGCAGGTCTACAACTGGAGATGGCCCTTTTATACCTAAAATGCTCTGCTCTTTATTTTTGGCAATCTCACCTATTTGCACAGTTGTGCTGTGATCTCTAAGTTCTGGCGTCTCCTCCAAACAAGGATACACTCGTACTGTCCCATTTCCTTTTATCACTTGAATGCCTGGATAAAGACAGTGCCCACACCCATACTCTCCATTAAACTGCTTGAAAAATTAAAGGTCGTGCAACAGCATCACATATAGCACATAATGCATAGACCTTTGCAGTTTTAAATATGTGATCTACTGGATCCTGCCACTGGAGTCCCATTTGTCCAAGACTTTTGCATTCCTCCACAAAAGGTGTGAAGAAGCAATTCATCAGAGGTTTAGATGACCCAAACCATAAGGCACATAGTATGACATTTGTATCCCTTTCCTCTCTGGGAACTTCATTAACAGAGCATAGCACAGGCCAGATGCTGAATTTAGATGACTGGAACACAGGCACTCCGTCACAAATGAGAGGGAAAAGAAAGAATCACTAACTGATTTAAGATATTTGTACAACTTCCCATCAGAAATATCTGTTATTCTATCACTGTGTTGGTCATTGTAAATGTTTGTAACAGATCCATTCTCCAAAAGAGCTTTAAGTTGATCCCTCAAAGATATAGAAATAAAAAAAATGGCCCAACTCTAAACTTTGTCTCACAGTTTGTGTTGCTGAGCAAATCTGACATTCACTGAATTCACTGTGCTTAGACACTGAAAGGCCAATGTAAGAGCTGCAAACACCACAATAATGATGGTATTCAGATTTGTCGACAAAATCTTTAAATGCCTTCTCTAGAATGTACTTGCTATGTGGGATGCTTGCAGCATCCCCGCTACATAACAGCTTCAGTAGGTCCTCCATTAAAGCCCCTGTTAAATTGTGCTTCAGTGAAAATGCGAGGATATTCAGAGTGGTCCAACTGGTATCTGTGACATGGTCATCTGAGTAACCTGGAGCAGCATGGTTGGTTTTCTGTAATAAATGGAAAACAATCAAAATAGGAGTGATGATAATCAAAAGTGTGTGCCAAAAGACATGTGTTACAGTTTAAATGTTTATATTCTTATTTTGAAACTCATCAACAATGCATTAAGCTATGTACTGAATTAAGCATCTAATATCAAATTCACTTGTCTCTACACATTTAGGGATAATGTACCTAACACAATGTAAACCTAAATTACATACAACATTCCTGAACATGGCCTGTAATAAATTTCACGTTTACCTGCACTTCTGATGAAGTAGCATCTTCTGCAGTCTCTGGTAAATGTAAATTAGGGCTGTCATCCTAAAAAGAACAAGAATTTTAAAGATATATAATTTTAACTATCAATAACAAATACAGCAATTGAAACATATACAAATAAAACTAAAATAGAAATAGGTCACAATTACCTGTATCTGATACTGGACTGATACCGTTCACTTCAAAATGTCTACCTGCAGGCCTGTATCTGTGGGGGTGGATTCTTCATTCTTCTTTGGTGATAGAGAAACATCATTCTAAGACAGGGCAAAAGGAAATACAAAACAGGGACGAAACAGAAAATTTCATTTAAAGGTGTATAACGTTAATTTTATTTTCTCTAAAAGATGCAAAACCTTTCAAATTAATTAGGCCGTATAAAAATTGAAGTACTTCACTTTAGAATACCCCCTACAAATAAGCCTCACTTTTGCAATGTCAGAATTATTCTCTTATTACTTACATCATTATTGTCAAGCTGGAAAGTTTCCCCTTCCAAGTCATGTTGATATTTTTCGATTTTTCTGTAAAGTTTCAGACACAATGTTATGAAAGACACAGCTTCACAACCATTATTATAGATCAGTGGTTCTCAACCAGGGTCAGAAATTAACTTTTACATTATTAGGAGGCAGTGTGTCCAAGGCCATTATTTACAGTACATCTCTAAGGGCAAACTTAATAATCACCTTATTAATGGCATCCATTTTGTATTAATTTAAAATACTTCAACCAAAATAAGAAAAAATAATACATCAGAATACTTTAAACTGTTACCAATAACAGACTGTTTAAATTATACATTTAAAAGTAATATGGTTGTAACTAGGGCTGTCACGATTATGACATTTGGGTGACGATTAATTGTGAAAGAAATAATCGCGATTATGATGATTAATTGCCTGTTTTGGGGCTTCAGCAGTTAATTCTTTATTTTAGGGCTGTGACCATAATTGTTTGCAGTATACAGTTAACACTTCACACACTTAAATGTAATAGTTACTTATTCAGTAAATAATATATACTGCGATTGGATTCAATAACCGTGGTTATGTCAAAATATCGCGATTACACGGTTATTTAATAACCGCGACAGCCCTAGTTGTAACGTTATATAAAATCCTTATTGTTTATTATTGCTCTTGTTGTTTTAATATTGATACTAATGTCGATTAATAGAACACAGAAAAAGTTTTGTGTCGCTACAAAAATCTCGTAAATATAATCTGATGATCAGATCTAACTATGACTCTGCGAAATGGCAATTGACATTCATTGGCATTTCTGTCGGAAGCTGTCCCGTTAATTTCCGACCCTGCTGTCAACCTTATTTATCCTTATCTACATATATTTTATCGAAACATATTTGACCTTTTTTTCCACCTGGTCCGTGTACGATGAGGAATCTTCCTTTCATCTTCTGGGCAATTGTGAAAGCCGTACGCTTTTCGTTTAGGCCCTTTTTTCCTGCAAGTGTTCTGCGTAATGTAAAAATAGTCTATTTTTATTAACTTCCTACATCCTTGTTAAAACAGATTAAAATACGCTGATTGGTTGATTTTTGCTTCGCAGGATCTAATGAAAAGCCAGATCGTTGGGTCATGTGGACATATTGGATCATAGACAATACATACAACAGCAAAAGATTAGTAAGTGGTGCCACACATTTGGAACATCTTAAAATTCAGTAAATCATTTCCATTTTTGCATGGCCTGCTCCACAAAGTTAAAATAATTGGATATTTACAAAAAATCCATTTATTTTTTTCCCTTCATGTTGAATAAACACTGAAATGGATTTATAGATTATAGTTTACTAGACCTATATCTTCAGAAAGTACATAATAACTAAATGAATGTACATTACACAAATCCTGGCAACATGCTTTCTATTAACAACATTATGAAACATTTACTACCCAAAATACTTAACTACTGGCTATATTATTGCAATATCAAAAAATAACTAAAAGTAACATCTTACCTCAAATCATGTTTCTCCAAATCCACAGCTACAACTAAACTGAGGAAAATATGATAACATATAAACAATTAACATTTAACAAAAATATATATAGACTTCACAATACATTAAACATTTTGCTAGATGTAACAATTGAAACGGCTGTCTCTGGCTAGCCTGTCAAAAAAAACTCAAGCAGACAGTCATGCAAGCTTCACTGAACAGTCAAAAAGGGGGTTTAGTTAAAAGTGTGCCTATTTGGAAATATGCTTATATCATTACATATAAGACATGTTTACAACATTACATGTTTATTTCACTTTTTTAAAAAAGAAACTCTACATTTCTATTCTTTATCCACCAAACTATTTGAGCTGATGAGCATCACCAACTTAATCATGTTACATGTTTGTTACCAGCCCTGTCGTAACCAAATGTTCATTATCTACAAAAAAATGAAGCTAATAAACTAAGGATTATAAAAAAAGTATGTAATTTCATTTTCATGGCACTTGGGAATTTCAATAACAATAAAGGACGATGCATTTACATGAGAAATAATATGGAGATTTACAAATCAGCTTTAAAGGGATGATGACATGTTTTGTTTCTTTTATTACATTACCTTAGGTGCAATTATAATATTACTAAAGTTTTTAGGACGAAAAATGTTTAAAATGGAGTGATTTATGACCTTTTCCAACCTGTTTTGATACAAAACAGTCAGTTTTGAGGGGTGTTCCCCTTTAAGAGTTCAGTGTAACCGCCCACTCTTATGATTGGCTAACGCCAGTGTCTGTTAATATTAATTATTAACGCCTCCTAATCGTAACACATTACAGAAAATTACTCACACATTCGTGTATACTTACAGATGTTCAAATACATATGAAATCCATCCCAATGCATATTAAAATTACTCACACATACATGTATACTTACAGATGTTGAAATACATATGAAATCCATGCCAATGCATATTAAAATTACGCATACATAACATACACACAAATGAATGCCTCGCGCATACATATAAACTCGGTATGCATACACACACAAACACTCGCGATATAAACTGGGTATGCATAAACAATCGCGCACGCACACACACGCACACACACGCTTGTTCACACATGTAAACATTCGCGCACATACACTTAACACGTCAGCTGAACACCTGTGGGCGTGACAACGACGCAATAATGCAAAAATATGCGTACTTTCTGATGCTTTGTAATGTCAGTGACGCATAACGAGCCGTTTTAGGACAAATATTAAATAAATGCTTCGTTTATAATCTTAAGCTATGAAACTTGCAGAAAGATTTAATGGTACAAAGACCGCCGATATGCCAAAAGATCAATGCAAATTTGGTTTCTTATGTCACGACCCCTTTAATTAAAAGGCCTACAAATAACACATTTATCACTTGTCTTGCCCACGCAGTGCACAAACGGTATCTATAAATACAATTTACACCGCCACTAAAATACTAGTCAATAAAACACAAAACCGTTATTTTCATGAACCATGCTTTAAAACTGAAGATAATAATACGTTCAGCCAAGAAAAAAAAACAACCTTAACTTTCACAAATCTCGAATAAGCTTGAAATTACATGACCTACGAAACACTATTAAACTAATAACAACAATTACAACACCACATATACTGTACAAATACAAACTTACTTCGTCTGTAAAAAATACTGACCTATCTAGTACTGAAATAAAACGTTACATTTCAGCATTTATGCACAAATACAGCCACAAAACATACAAACACACAAAACCAACTTACACTAACATTAAAAGTATTACGGACGACTAACAATAATACAAAAATAATTAAGATTACAGAGACAGCAAATACACCACCTGTCTCACCTTTTCCCGCAAGTACACAAAATGGCTTCCCTTGCAGGCAAACCCGAAAGTCGTTCTATCTGACGACAAAACACGCACCCTCTAGTGGATGTAATTATAAAAACACAATCATTAAAGTGAAATCTGAAAATAGTGTTTAAACAGAATATTTTGAGAAAGCATATTATCATTTAATTCAAACGTTTTTATCTGGGGTATGACCTGCATTAAGTACCTAAAGTCCTGATAGCTTCTGAAAATAACAGCATTTCCATATATTTTAATATTATAATGTAATTTCAGATTTGATCATAGATGTAAACTTACAACTTTAAATACATTTTAAAAAGTAAAAAAAATCATGTGACAAAAGAGAACATTTACTGCAGTGCCATCTATTACTGAAAATGTTTTGGAGTGTTCTGCACAAAATTCTGTGGACATTAGTTCTGTTGTTCGCTTATTTGCAGCCCTCCAGTTGGTTTTGTAATTTGTAATATTTTTCAATACGTTTCTTAAAAGATTGTTAGCAAATGTAGTGTATGCATTCAATTTAAATTATAGTCTACTTTTAAGATCAGTTTATCAAAGCAAAATGCTCACCACTAGATGGCGAAAACTCATCTAAACAGAATTTTCCTGCCTAATTGATGACAATTACACCAACAAGGGAGAAGACCACGACGCCACAAACGTGCAGGTAAAAGCTGTAGTTGGATTATTCGCTGTTGCGTTTTATTGTAATATACCAAAGCAAGAATACAATACAGCATACAATTAAATACAGATTAGCTTATACCTATAATTGTACTTTATTCACGTAAGTACGCCACGGGGTCTGATCAGTTTGTCACAATGGCTGATTTTAGCTAGTCATCCAGTCTGGTCAGCCTCAGAGACCATCTACTTCTAGATTAAACCACCTTATGCTGGTTTTAGTTTTTGTTCAGCAAGGTTTTTTTTTAAATTCATAGTTACAATTCATATAGCAATTACAAGAACTCCAAGTGCACATCATATAGACAACTGTACTCTAACCATCTATAACGTTATGTAACAAGGCCATCTCTGATCATTGTGTCTACGTCTGCTTGCCGTCAAAGCATTTCTAAGAGCAAGTTCATTTACAACACTTTTCGGTGTTCAACACTTCGCCTATATCCATTTCATTATAATCTATCCAGTTCTACTCTTCGTATATCCTAAATAACACTCTCTGACAGCGATCTTACTCATATTATTTTTTAAAACTACTTTGTTTATTAATATTAAAATGCTTAAACAAATTGTCCATTTTTGCTACAGCTCGGTATCATTTTCTTAATGTGTTGGTGATGATGGAGCACTATGAACAACTACCTGATTCTGATATATACCTCTTCATTTTTAACTTTATAAGGACTCATTACTTCAATACGATGAATGCCAAAGAACCTAACAAGAATGAACCTCCACAGACGGTTACAGGCTACTTCCATTCAGTGTCACCTGTTAAAATAGATAGACACCAATACCACAACACTGTGTTTTCTCCAGAGAAACACAATCAATTAACAATGGCTGCAAAAAAACAAGACACCTGTCAAGATTTACAATGCCAAAAGAAAAAAACGTAAGTATACAATTCCTTTTTCAGCCGTCACTTTGATTTTATTTTCTCTTTCTTACAGTTGTTATTGCTTGTGTCAACAGTAGTCATTTTAAAATGTATTTGTTTCTTCTTTGTATTAAAAAGCAATCTCATCTTACTGTTATTATACCAAGCAACTCTGACAAAACTAACCATTCAAATCAAAAGGAGATTTGTACAAATTGTCATTTTCATTAAAATGTTCTCAAAGTAGTATGTTGAATCCCAAGTGTCATGAATAGTTCTCAATAAAAATGTAATTTTAATAAAAATATTGTTAAATCACAGTTGCTGCACATTTTAATTGATTTTGTAAATTAGCTTTATTTGGGATCTTTTAAAAATAGTTTAAATTTTAGTTTAAAGTTTAAATTCAATTTGTATTTTTATATCATGGGCATACCACTCTGTTTTTAAACTGGATAAAACAAAATCTCTTTCTGGGTAACAGTAAAATAAATAATAAATAAATATAACTCCTTTTATGGTAATGTTTTGTTTTCAACTTACAGGCCAGACAGATGACAAAACATATGATGTATTCATCAGTCGTGAAAGCACAATTGATGTAACAGAAGTCACCTTCCCACACACACCACCTAAACAGTGTGCTTCACTAACAACAGCTGAAATCAAAAGTATGCCACCTAATTAAAAGGTATGTATCATATCAGAATGTTTCTACCACTACCAAACATTTAGCTCGTTTTTTGCCAACATCTACTGCATTCATGCACTCTAATGGACAGTCAGAAAACTCTCAAAATCCATCAAAAATATCATAATCTATATTGAAAAGATGAACAAAGATTCTTTTCAATATAGATCATGTCTATATTGAAGCCATGATCTATATGACAGCCTCATGTCATTCTTGCAGGTTTGGAATGACATGAGGCTGAGTAATTAATAACAAAATCTTCATTTTTGAGTGAACCATCTAAAAAATTTTCTAATAATAACTCTCTACTCCAATTTCAGATTTCAGCACTGCCAGCAGTTGTCTACAGCATTGCACCAACAACATTAATACTTGAGGGACAGACTGGGAATTCAAGACCTGTCATCTTGCAGACTCTACATCTTCCATTGAATTAACTCTCTGGGACAGCCACATGGAATCAGTAACCACCAATGAATCTTACACTTTCACCATCTTTCAATAAGAGAGTACAGTTTAACTACAACATGACAAACCACTATCACATTTTTGAAAACACCTATTTTGCACACAGAACCAAACAAAATCATCCCTCATACTGTCTCACTAAACCACATCACCTCACCAGTTGAAGGTGCTGAAATACGTCTTATGAAACTCTGTCCCAAGTGCCACAACCCTCAAAGCAACCTGTCTTCAAAAGATTCATATCACAGATGTCACACTTGTAAAATCTTAAGGAAAGGATCAAGCTATCTTACCAAATGCACTCTGACATTTATGTTAGGAAAAGAGGAACTTGCTCTATCAGTTACCAACTCGCATCTCACCACATTCATTAAAAATGAATGTAATCTTAACCTCATGGATGCTCAAGAAATTGAAGAATTTTTCCTTACTGCAGGACCTTTAACTGTTCAGTACACCTCTGAAAACCAGATCACCTCCCTTTCTAAAGTAAACAAGACAGAACAGCAACAGAAACCCCATGAACAAATTCATAGTGATGAAGAACTATGTGCTACACCCAGTGATCATTTTACAGTTTCCCCACCATCTAGTCCACAAAAACAGAATCAACAAATAACATCAGACTGCACTAGAAGAACTACACCAACCTTCAGACCCCACTGATGACCTATCAGCTGTTCCAAATTTAACAGTAAAGCAGCACACAGAAACAACAAAAAACATCACAATATCCAGCACCAGTGAAACTATAAAACCTACTATTGTCCCTTCAGCTGTTCCAATGTACAACATCCAGAAAACAAATACTCCACCATCAACCCCAAAACACAAGAAAACATCAGAAGACTCAACAAAAGATTTTGAAAACAATTTTATACATGCATACATTCTTTTTTGATGTTGTTTTTTGAGCATGCAAAATTCTAAATTGTATATTTAAGTTTCCAAATATGCAAATATATTTCATACCTATTAGAAGTTCACAAATAGATAAGTGTGTTTTAGATTCTTCTATTATGTTCACACACTAATCAAACTTGATCAGTGTGTTGACTATTGTCTATGCAAAGACAATACTTATTGTGTAGACATTTCATTCTTTCACTTGTGTTGTAAAATATTGTTCTTGATGCATTATTGTTCCAGACCAATTCTACAACTGTTCACAAGTACACAATAATACGTTGATCTTAACTTTTCTATTTTTATATATAGTGATTTAACAGTACAAAATATTTTCTTCATGCCATTACTTTTTTTTATTTTCAGCTTTTAAAACATAGAAAATTGTAATTTTTCTTTTATTTTTTTTAACTGTTTTTTTTTGTACTGTACTGTTCCAAATTGTACTGTTAGGATTGAGGTGCAATAAAAACATGAACCACTAAACCGTACTTCACATGCTATTTTTCCAGCTTAACTAAGTAGTTGTCTTGACTTTAATTATTCTTGAGTATATTTTCAGAGGTATATTGAACAGTAAAACAGCAGATATGGTATTTTATGGTAAGTGTCCTAATATTTTGTTGGAGTACACAACAGGTTTAAATGCATCTTATTGTCTGAAAACATTGTAATTTTTAACGTCCCATTTATTTTACTGATGAGTAGTATAAATTATAAGAAACACACATGCACAAACAATGGTCGTCTACAAAATACTTTTATTTTCATAAAACAGGATGTGCTCTCTCTCTATTTCTTTCTCAGTGTGTGTGTGATAGTTCTTTTTATGTTAATGTGTCCAGTTGCCAGCTGCTTTCAGTGTGATGTTCCTCCACCTCTCACTGGTTTACATCATGGTTTTATCTGCATCACTGATAGCAAATTGTAACAGGTCACTCGATGACGCAGTTTCAAGCAGTTCTAGACCATGTTATCTATATATCAGTTTTCTTTTCAGCTTTTCTGAGCTGGCACATGCCAGAAACCTAAAAAACAAAAACCAGTTCCCTCAGAGTATGTCTGTAATAACACTCTTTACATACTGTTTCATTAATTCCTTAGTTCATACCAAGCCGAAAGAACCATATCATTCTATATATCATACCATATCATGTACTACATTTTCTGTCATATAAATATTTTTTTCATTTCATTTTTTGGGCTTGAACCCCGGTAATCGCTGCTTGCAGCTATATTTATTATTATTATTATTCTGCCCTTAAACGGATTGTGCAGACCAAACAATAGGTGCTAGAGACTTCATACTTGGCCAGGTGGTAGTCCTCAATTTGGGGAGAACCTCACAAGAGATGAGCCCAATTGGCCAATAGGGGGTGCTACAGCAATCAAAAGCGTGAAATGGCTCATAACTCCTAGACCGTTTGTCCCAGACTCACGTGTCTTATATCCTTGGAAAGCTGAGCCCATGACGAACAAAACACATATCTCAGCAAATTTTTCTGCCATTTTGAATTTTGTCAGAAACCTACTTTTGCGAACTAGTCCTAGGTTTTTCGCCTCATCGGAACCAAACCAGTGCAGAAATGTTCTGAAGGTAGTGCAATTTTTCACCCAAGATCAATAATTATCAAAAAAAAGTTTAACTTTCCTCTTTCGAAAGCTATAATAGGTTAAGTTTTTTTAAATGGGCATGACAAAATAATCTCAAAGCTAATTAAAGCTGCAAGCAGCGATAAGCGGGACCTCGCCACCCAACACTGCCAGCACTACCCAGTGCCACCACCATTTGTTGGCTTTAATAAAAGTGATTTGTGGGCAAAAGCATAGTTTAATCATAGTGTAAAAAAAGCCACTTCCTGTGTAAAACACACCACTTCCTGTTGACTCCAGGTGGCGCTACAACCGTAATTGAGTATTACCCTATAGATGTGTTTAGGCCATGATTTTTATCAAATGTGTGAAGGATGGGGCCGGTCAGACACTGTAGGCCTGAGAAAAAACGCCTTTTTCTTCATGGAAAAATGCAAAACTTTGGCAGCCCACCACAGTCGTGTTCTTGCACGAAAACTCAAACGCTTCGCATTTTGACATCACAAAGGCCTTAAGATGAGAATGACACCAACACAAAGATGATCGGGCAAAAACTCTAGGAGGAGTTCCTTAAAGTACGACACATGGAATTTGTCAAAAATAATTAAAATCCAGATTTAATTAAAAATAAATAATCACCTGTTGGGATTAGAGGTTCGCTCCAAGAGACTTTTTTTTAATGAATTAAAGTTTTCTATAGACCTACCAAAAGTGGTACATGTACGTTAACCGTAGTGCCCTGGGCAAGTTTAAGTGGCGCTATGGAGCTATTTTGCCCCGCCTAACTTCAAAACCTGTAATAGACGCCAAGTTCCGATGGGGCTGGTGCGTGTGCAAAATCTGGTGAGTTTTCGTGCATGTTAATACCCTCAAAAGTGCGATCAAAGCGGGAGAATAATAATAATAATAAACAACACAGAAACAATAGGGACTTCGCACACTTAGTGCTCGGTCCCTAATAAATCCTAAACGAAAACTGAGAAATTAACGAACTTCAGCCAGCAAATGCAGTATATGACTCTAAATAAGCATGCAAATATTTATGGTGATCGGACAATAGGTGGCGTTATAACTGTCAAAAAACCTTTAAAAACACATATTTCCTGTAGTGAACTGCCTGTATTGGCAGCCGAAATAACCATATCATTCATATTCTACATTTTCTGTCACATAAATATTTTTGTCATTTCAATTTTGTTGGCTTGAACCCCGGTAATCGCTGCTTGCAGCTATATTTATTATTATTATTATTCAGCTATATTTTATATTTGTTTCTGTAAACAAGGAAAATATTTTCTACACAGCAGTAAGCAATTCCCTGACGAGTGTGCATAAGTTTTAAATGAGCACATGTCGAATCATGTACAAAGATCATTTGTTTTAAATCTACCTCCACAAGTAATTTATTGTAACTCTACAATATCCCTGGCAGACAGATTTATGGTTTGTGAACGCACATTGAAATACTTCCAGGGAGTTGCAGGAAGGAAGTGGGTGGTAAGTTTCCAGTGTAGATACAATTTGCAGCGTTGTCTTCCATTGGTGTGCAAAGTGACAATTTGTAATGCTGTCAGTTCAAATAACTAACCACCATTTTTTTAAAGCATAAAGATGATACTGTTTCCTCCTATGTCCACAGGGATTTATGAGAGCTTTAAACAAGGAAAAGTTCTTGATGAAGTATGTATATTGCCCTTTATTTCCTAAACATTGGATATGAATGAATGTAATACTACAGTACATTTATTAAAGTCAAAGAAAGCACACATCGTTGGATTTTGAGTTAAAATGAGTTATGTGTGATTTGTCTTAGCAGGTGTTTTTCGCAATGACGCTACATTGTTCATTCAATTAATTGACTAAATGTTTTTTTTTAACATTGTAGCTGCTCAGCTTTTGTGGCCTCATGGGATGGAGAAGTGTCCATCCGACGTAAAATATGTGCAGAAGCAGGGATATAAATTATTATGGCCTGTTCTATTTTAACCTCCTCCAGTTTTATCAGTTGTTGTCCGTATATTCCAGGTACCCTTTGAAATCCAGGGTGATGTTGTTAATGGACACAGCCACAATGGACCTCTGAAAGCCCGGAAAACCTCTGATGATAATGTGGGTCAGAGCAGATTAGATGCATTACAATCCATTCAAAAACTGTCAAATTAAAAGAAAGTTTTAATATTAAGATGGAAAGTTGTCTAAGACCTCTCTCCATCTCATTGTATCAAACTGTGTTTCTAACTGTAATGCTGTTGTGGGCAATTGTTTTTTATAAAAATTTCTTTCTTAAGCATAGCATTTATTTTGTGGTCATTTTGCTTCTGAGGTACACCATATACACAGTATATTAATATTCATAAATATGAAAAATGCATAATAAGGTTATGAGCTTTCTGTCGTAATCAACGTTTAAGATCCAGTCCTTCTTCTGTTTCAGTTGTTGTTAAAAGGATATGAGATCTGTTTAGATGCAGATAAATTGTCTATTTATTTCACGTTATGAAGATGAGTGTGTTTGACAGGTTCACACAGTTTGTTCTAGTTTTAGACATGAAAGCTGCAGCATTATCTAATAATGTCAAAACTGGAGACATTTGGCCTTATATTGGTAATTCTGCAAAGTATTTCTAAAACCATTGAAATTCAATTTTATGAATATAGTATATTTTGTAACATATTTTGTAACAAGTCTTTTTGGTGTAATCCATTATGCTATGTTATCACATAACAGTTTTATTATCATAGTTTGCATTTGTGATGTATGTTTGTATGAAAAGCAACAAATTACAAACAAACTCTTGTTAAAATGATAAAACTTGCCATTTTTGTGATATTTGCGTGGTATATGCATCACACTGTCTGACACAATATGCAAATACAAACAAACATGGAGTATTTATTATTAACATATTTTTGTGTGTATGCAGGTCAGATGGAGATGATGGTGAACATGTGTGGGGCATCAGTTGTTACAGACCCTCTTATGTTTTCCTCACAAGTAATATACATGTTTCTTGTATTTATAGCCTGATCCCTAACCAAAATAACAATTATAGTACCACCTTTTTTATTATATGAGTAAACAAATGTAATGTTTGTGTTTTAAGGGTACACATCAATTGGTTGTTCAGCCCAATTCTGCTGGCGATGACAGAAAGTGTTTGGACAGTTGATGTACAATTTAGCTGATGTATGTTTTCTTGGCTTAAGACAACATATTTCCGATTTCATTTTCACCATGAAAATGTTCTTGCCATTTTAAACCATACTTTTGTAAACTAGTCCTAGATGTTCTATTCATAGAGTTTTGGAGTATACAAATAGTGAATTGAGAATCAAGTCTACTTACTTTACTTTTGCTGACATAAAATTTTATAAGGGCATCTTTTACTCAAATATTTGATCTGTGTTATTTGTCCACCGCAGATAGGACAAATTCATTTGTTCTTGATTTTCCTTTTTTTGTATAATCTTTTACTAATCTTTCACTTTCTCTTCTCTGTCATGTTTTCAGCTCTTCAGCAGAAGGCAACAGTTACAGTGAGTCGTAGTTGGCTGCTTGACTCGATTATGACATACACCCTTCAGAGTCCAGAGCATTACAGACCATAACTTTGAGTGATGCAAACATATGTTTGTTACAATGGCCACAAAGACAATAAACTCAAGGTTATCTGGATTGTATTTTTCTTTAATGTCTTCTGTTTTTGTAAATAAGGATGTAGAGTAAAACTCTACACCTTGGTGTTCCTGACTTACAAACTCTACACCTTGGTGTTCCTGACTTACAAATATTAAACTGCTTACTATGAAAACATTTAAAAAAATACATTTAATTTGTAAATTGCAAATGTACACACATCAGTTGTAACATTTTGCAACAGTTTATTGGCCATTAAACTGTTCTGTCTTAATATGATTAGCTTTTTGACTGAATATTTATCTTGTGTCTTATTTGTGATGAATATTTTTTGTTTATGTAACTGTGTTTCCACTAAATGAAACTGCAACACTAATTTGGTTTTTAACAATGTGACTTTTTCCATGTTGATTTCAAAGAACAAACGTTTAGCTACATTAGGATTTGTGGTTGGCTGAGGCCTAGAGAGCAGGATAACCCATATGAAGATGCCAATATTGACATGAGCTGAAATGTTGACTTGTGACCATGATTGTGCCTAAATGCTGTTGATCCTTCACATGGTGCCAGAACAACTCTTATTGGCCCTGCTTATTTTTTGTTCCTGCTGCAGTGCCCTTTTACATGCCACATAAGCTTTTGCATACATCATACCTACATATAAGATTTCCTGCCTTGCCATGTCAACAGTTTTGTATATTTTTGTGTTGCATATATGGGAAATAGAAAGCCTATATTCTATATGCAGCAACTGTTTTAGCTCAAACTTGAGCTGTGTTTGGTCATGGGGATTAATGACATAGTTATTGTGAGTCACGGTCTTGAGTTTAATTTTACATGTCCACTGTGCATTGTTTTGAGCTTGTCATCAACACTTGCAGCTGTACTTCTTCAGCACATGCATACAGGCACTTGGTTCATATATTTGTTTTATTGATCAGAATAATTTTTGCACTGTTAACATTTGAACTACATTCTGATAGTAGCTCAATTATGTTTCAATAATTAGTTAAATAAATAGGTGCATTAGAAATGCCTGTCATTATGTGTGAAAGCTCAGACCTCTCACAGAGGTCCATGGGAGATTAATGTATTTAAACTGCCAACTAATATGAGTTAACATGATAGGCATCATATTTGGCAAGATGTGTCATTCAAGCTTACATAGAGATGGCACTTAAAAAAATAACATCTTATAACTAATATAACGGGTTTGCAATAATACCATGAAATAAAATCCACAATACAAATATATGAACATAACACAATGTAAGATAATGAATGAGAATTTGAGATAAAACAGTATTGGCTTTTTGGACTTTATATCATTTTGTTAGGATCATTAATCATTTACAAAACTCAAGAAATTAGAATTTATTATAGAACAAAAACTTGACAAAAACAAACAGAACAGGATATAAAAACGAAAGACTCAGTAGAAAAATAAAACTTAAAACAAGAAACAATCATTCAGAAATTGAGTTATTGTGAAATTATGCAGCAACTCACCGTAATGTTAGGACAGCTGGGAAGACAGCTCTGTGAGCTGGACTGAGCAGGTCAATGATGCATGCATCCCATGACAGGAAACGACC
The DNA here is from genome assembly GCA_036877545.1 of Yasuhikotakia modesta. Classification (NCBI taxonomy): domain Eukaryota; kingdom Metazoa; phylum Chordata; class Actinopteri; order Cypriniformes; family Botiidae; genus Yasuhikotakia; species Yasuhikotakia modesta. Next base: position 34,374 of record JBAJNP010002273.1, read on the forward strand.
AATGGCGTGTTCCTCTGATTCCTTGGCAGCCTTTCTGCATGCATTACATGCTACTTCTTGTTACCATGTTTGTCTTGATAAGACATTGCCCTCTGAAAGAGTCCCCTTTCTTCATCCTCCTTTAGCCCCATGATGTCTGCTGTCACGGACTGGGTAGTAAAAGAGGTGGAGATGGTCGGATTCATCTGTAGGTTTTTATTAAGGTGACGATAAAAGGTTTTAGTGGAAGTTTCGTTGAGAATAGGGATAACCGAATAAAAAGGTTTTTATTGAAGAATTGTATCAGACAGCAATACAATACTGGAACTTCAACAATGAACCCGACACAGCTGCAACTGTGTTGAAGTCTCCCCAAAAATCCAAGTTTCAAGCATTATATCCCCTAAATGTCACACCTCCTCTGTCTTCATCCACATAACCAATCATTGATTGTTTACTTCCGTCATTTGCTTCTTCATGTCTCAATTCTGGGTATAACCTTGTTGTCAAAAGACTAAATGTATAAAGTACATCTTGACCGAACCTTGTTGTCTAACCTTGTGGTTAGACAAAACATCAAGAGCTTCAACATCAACACCGACAGGCATGAAAATAAATTGCAGGGTCAGATACAGTCAAATCTGCAACAGATGCATAACAGCAAACTGGAACAATAGAATTAATGAATAGAAAATATATGGATAAAAGAATAAAATACTATAGTAAAATGATAAAAATGAATAATAAAAGAATAACAAAAGAAATATGAAATTATAATGTATATTAATAATAATAATAAGAGTAAATGATATATGAGTAGATAAAGAAATACATGAAATGATATATGAATATGATGAAAAGAGTGCAACCACAAGGTGGCATGGTCAACAGGCAGGGTCAGAGACAGGCAATCCACAAATACGTAATCCAAAAGCAGAGCGAGGGTCAGGGGCAGGCAGCAAAAGATCAATATTCAAACACAGTCCAAGTCCAAAACACACAGAGCAATCCAAAGAAACACAAGCAAAAACACAGGGAAAATGGAGAGGGCAAACCAACATTTCGCAACTTCTTGTTTGGTAGGCTAAGCTTTTAAAGCTAGCAAACAGGAAGTTGCTGCAGAGGAAGCACCAAAGAGGAAGCAGAGGGAGCAGACAGACTGTCACAGGGCTTGGGCTCCCTCTGCTGACCAGGTGTTACATAGCCAGCCCCACCCCCCAAGGAGCGGCTTCCAGACGCTCCAGGTAGTCCCTATTGGGGAGGGCAGGAGACTGGAGAGAACACCAGGACAGAGAAGGAGACCGGAAGGACCACCAGGGACGTGCAGGAGACAGCAGAGACCACCAGGGTGGAGCAGGTGACAGCAGAGACCACCAGGGCGTAGCAGGCGACCGCAGAGACCACCAGGGAGGTGCAGGCGACTGCAGAGACCACCAGGGCGGAGCAGGTAAAAGGAGAGACCACTGTGAGGGAAAATTTTTATTCTTTAGTTATGATTAATGCTTATGCATCTGAATTAACATTTGAATTACTGTTTCATCTTAACATTTTAAATTACTTTGCTTGTGAAAGAACAGAATATACTGATAATGCACACACAACTAACCCTTATTCTTCTGTTTCTATCCCTCCACCGCCATACCCCTGCCTTGCTGGAGAGCTGCAGGCCATAAGAGTCTCCGACCTCCCCGACCTCGAGAGCTGCCCTCCTCGACAGCATCAGACCTGGCAGTACAACACACCACCGCCCAGCGCGCCACCACCAGTGTACCACCGCCAGCTTCATCACCTCCTGTTGACACAGAAAAAGAAGCGACTACACCGCCCGTTTCATCACCTCCTGTTGACACAGAAAATAAACACCAGCCTTCAGCCAGCGCCTCTCAGTCAGCATCGGGGCTGCCTGCTCGTCAACAAGAACACCCATATGACACCAGATCTGCGACGTGGAAGACGAACGCATCCAAAGAGGACGACAACAACGGCTCGCTTCAAGCACCAATGGTCGAGGTTTCTGGACCAGAGGGACCAATAATGGTATTCAGGCCATGGACTTATGCGGATATAAAGGAGGGAATGAGTCATTTGCCCGACCCGTTGGATTCAGGGGTTCGTTTTGCTGATGAACTGTTAACATTCTGTCAAGAATTCAGTCCGTAGAGCACTCGCTATGAAAATGGGAAAATGCAGACCTCGTGCCCTACTGCAAGGTCTGCAAAAAAGAAGGACATTGGACGAAGAACTGTGATCACTGTGGTTTGTGTAAGAAAGCTGGTCACTGGGCAAAGGATTGCAACACGCAAAGCGTGGATCTGAAGAAAAAAGCGGACTGACTAGAAGAACGGAAAGGGGAGGGGGAGATTCTGGGCAAGAAGTCAACTCCAAACGATAAAGGCTGTGGTAACTATCTAACAACACACGCACACATACATTGATACTGCTCCCCGCAATGAAGAACTTGCTTGCTCTTCTGTCTCTGAGTCTAACAGTGTGACTGAGTTGAACTTTATGTTATATAAGTCTGACTGTTTTAGAGTGCTGTCCGAGTCATGTCCTGTTCCACTGCTAGGCAGAGACTTAATGTGTAGATTGGGCATATGTCTCATGGCCAGTAATGACGGTGTCATGGTGACCGAGATGTAAAATCTGTGACATCAGCCGAATTTCCTTATATGAATGGACTGTGTGCGCTGACAATTGGGCCAAAGACATTTGTGCATTAGCACAAGAAAGTGAACCTGTGTGGTACTAAATTTATGATGCCTGAACACCTGCATTGCACGTTGCATGTCGTATGTGAAAGAGAAGACACTTTTGAAAAACACTGGTATTCTAATGACATGCCAGAAACCAAAAGCACCGAATGGTTATACTGGTCTGTGCACTCGTGTACACTTAGTGTAAACTTATCTGAAGAACAGTCTGTTTTCTTTGATGTATTAAACTCTGTGCCCCATGTCTCATTAGCTGTTCCTGCAGGTGGTGACTGGGTTGACTTAGGCCCGTTTGTAAAATCTTGCTGCAAGGCCTCCGACTGGACATGTGTATCTGATTCAGCGTTTTTTAGTCCATCAATAAAAGCTTACCGATGTTGTCATAAAACTGCAATTGATGTTAAACGTGATGTTTTTGATGTTGATGAAGTTACCCCCTTGTTGTCTATTCTGACAGTATCAGACAGTCACCCTGCTCTATCTGATGTTCCGAGTTCACTTTGGGCAAAACACAAATATGATGTAGGTCTTATTAAAGACTGTGAAGCTGTTACCATAACAGCAAATTCTGACTATCATCCATGCAAACCTCAATATCCATTAAAAAGAGAAGCTATTGAAGGCATTAGGCCTGTCTTTGAATCACTGCCAAATGAAGGTGTTATTGTTTCATGCAACGACTCCCCTGTGCGCACTCCTATTTTTCCTGTAAAAAATATAAGAGATGCTGGCCAGCCCGTAGAATGGAGATTTGTACAAGACCTGCAGGCAGTAAATTCAGCTGTACAGCCTCGTGCCCCCAATGTTCTGAATCCCTACACTATTTTGTCTCAAATACCACAAGATGCGTGCTGGTTTACAGTTGTCGATCTAGCAAATGCCTTTATCAGTGTGCCCATACATAAAGACAGTCAATTTCAATTTTGCTTTCAATTTTGATGGAAAACCTTACACTTTTACATGTCAGGGATATGTTGAATCACCAACTACCTATAATGAAGCACTTAGACGAAGTCTCGAACCATTAAGTCTTTCACCAGGACCTACTTTAACACGGTATGTCGATGATATATTAATTTCAACTAAAGAGAAAGATGTCTGTGTGTGTGATACTATTAAACTGCTCACACATTTAGCCCGAGAAGGCCACAAGGCCAGTCTCAGCAAACTGCAGTTTGTAAAACAGGAAGTGACATTTTTAGGCCATGTTATAACACCAAGAGGAAAATCATTGTCTAAAAAGAGAATTGAGGCTATACTTGCCATACCAAAGCCCATTACAAAGAAACAAATGCTGTCATTTTTGGGTATGTGCTCATACCCAGAATAAAGTTGGCTTTGCAGTAACAACTGCTGATACAGTACTTTTGTCTTTTGTTGATACAGTACTTGTACTTTTGACAGCTTTGGAGTTGTTCATGATTTTGGGGCACTGTGGAAACACAGAAAATTCTTAAAGTCTGATGGTAAGCCCATTCTGAATGCAGATCTAATTTCAGACCTTTTAGATGCAATTCAGCTACCAGAGAAAATTGCTGTTTGTAAATGTGCAGCGCACACTAACAAAAGAGATTTCATTTCCAGAGAAAACAATGTAGCAGACTTGGCTGCCAAGGCCGCTGCCTCCCAAAGTGTAACACTTTCTTGTGCAAAATCTGCAGATAATGAAACATATCTCTCTTCTGTACAGGACATGCAGACCTTGGCCACGGACGTTGATCTCTCTAAATGGAGGAGTGCAGGGTGTTCAAAGATTGATGGCATCTGGGTGGGGCCCACAGGCCTTCCATGTCTCCCCAAACACTTCTTCCCACATTATGCAAAGTTGACACATGGGAAAGATTATGCGTCCAAAAGGGGGATGGTGGCACAATTAACAGCCTCATGGTTTACAAAAGGGTTCACAATTTACGCAGAAAATTTTTGCAAAAGATGTGTGATTTGTAATACACATAATGTGGCAAAAGGCATAAAAATGATACCAGCAGCACATCCACCACCAGTAGAGCCATTTGATCACATGATGGATTTCATTGAACCTAATCCTTGTGAGTGAAAAAAATATTGCTTAGTTCTAAAAGATCTTTGGTCAGGATGGGTTGAAGTATTTCCAACATCAATTTCCATGGATGCAGGATGCTGCTGCAGTTGCTAAAGCCCTTTCAACAGAAATTTTACCTAGATGGGGTATTCCACGACAGACAATGGTTTGCTGAGAGATTCGTACCCTGCCACACGAGCGACACCCCATGACGACAACCACCTGCAGATAGAATTAGAGGAACATCATTGTACTTTCCAGCAAGAGAGTCACAGACTGAGAGAACAGGTTATCATCCTCTGGTGAATTCAGGTTATGGAGTTGCTTTTCGAGGGTAAAGAGCTGTGTTTCATAGATCACCTTTAGAGCTGTTATCATGTGATGATGCTGCGCTAGCTGCAGGATTCACATCGACCCAAATTGATGAACAGGGTAGACCAATTTGGACTCTAATGGTAAATCGAGACTAAAACCAGGACAGTGGATGATTTTTAATTACCATACTGAAGAGTACGAACTGAACTAACCCCAAATCACACAAAACCCATGGACGAGAGAAGCTTGAACTCCACTGAAGTGTTCAGTCACAATCTGACAGCCGAAGCCAAGCCATGCCTAGCGAGATCAACTCAACTGGCTCGGTGCACTGACAATGCCCTGAGAGTGACTGTAAGAACGGACACCCATGCGGATGGTCTAACGTGAAGGCTTACACTCCAAATACTGACTACGATCGCCACAGCTGATGAAGGAGTCAGATGACAACCGGCACACCGTGAGGAGAGAACATGGTCGATGGATGGGGTACAGAATGAAGGCAATCCTAAGGTGAAAAGAGCAATGATGATGTACCGAGGGAACAAAGTGTGATTGGGGGAGGAACAGCAGCAACTATGCTGAAGATAAATGGACTTGCATGGCAGGTTCTCATTTTGGCTAATGAAACAGAGAAAGCATTGAACTTCATTAATAATGAAATTAGTAAAATTAGAGATGCTGTGTTCCAAAACAGGTTGGTTTTAGACATGTTAACTGCTGAAAAGGGTGGAGTTGCTGAAAAGGGTGCAAAATGTTGGGTACTTCATGCTGTTTCCATATTCCTGATTATAAGAACAACATAACTGACATCATTGTTCACATGAGAAAGGTCGTAAAAGAGCCTAAGAACATGAGTAAATCCTGGTTAGAGTGGCTAGACAGCTCTTTGGGAAACTGGAAATATTGGCTAATCAATACTCTCATACCTGTTATGATTGTGATTTATGTTATGAAGTTTGATGTGTATACCATGTCTTATTCAGTGTTTCTCAACCACAGCAAAACAACTTGTTGATGCTAGTGTTTATGTGCAGATGATAAAAATGGATGTAATCAGAGTTGAAAGAAATTATGAGAATGATGACAGTGAAGAGGAGTAAGGAGTGAGATAGAATGTTGTAGACAACCTGCTTAGCTAAAATCAGACATGTCTATGTGTCACAAAAAAGCGTGCTTCATCATATGTTCTAATTACTGATCATGTATGCGAAAATCGAGGGAAGAGCATATATGTGAAAAGGTTTTAGAACACTTTCTTTATGATAATTTTTTTTTCCTGTCTTAAGGTTGTTAAAAGTACAAAAAGGGGGAAGTGTGAGGGAAATTTTTTATTCTTTAGTTATGATTAATGCTTATGCATACCAATCTGAATTAACATTTGAATTTACTGTTTCATCCTATGTTAACTTAGGCCATATATTTTATGCCTAGATAATAATGTCTGTGGCAGTAGAGCGGAACAAGCTGAGCCCAATGGTGTGGGGAGTTGTTCAAGAGGGAAATGTAGCATATTATGAACAATACGACCTCAGTAATGCTGGTGTGGGAATCACAAGGGCTGAAGGTGATAAGGGACAGTATAAGAATGGGAGGTAAAGAAGAGAGAGTGTTCCGCTCTCTTCAGATTGTATCATTATCATTCTGTTTTGAGCTGATCCTGCTTGCAAGCAATAAAATCTTATTAAAGACCATTTCTGGTTTGTGAGTCTCAAAAGAAATTTCTACAACACCACCAGGGACAGAGGCGGAGACAGGAGAGACCATCAGGGTTGAAACAGGTGACTGGAGAGACCTGAGAGGCTACAGAGGTTAGAGGGCCTTGAGAGGCTGGAGAGCCTTGAGAGGCTGGAGTGCCTAGAGAGCCTGGAGAGGATAGAGAGCCATTTTTTTTCACTATTTTAAAATTTCTTTTTGTTTGTTTATTGGTTACAGTACTGTTTGCATGGGATTTGCACAATAAAAATTGTTATTGCGAAAGTGTCATTGTAATAATTACACACAATTACAATGTTATAAAGACGTTCAGGTCCGTATTTGACTTTTTTACAAACCTTAATAATTGCCTATTACAACTGTACAAACTAGGCTGTTTTATATGCACGTTTAGGTGAATATAACCCCTGAATTAAGCAGAGACTCATATTAATGTCCAGAAGACAACATTTTTAGACATACATGCACTGTGCAGAAAAGACGTGTGATTCACGGTCAGATGACGTCAAAGACGTCGGTTGGATTTTCATTTTGGAACTATTTTTCAACCATGACGGGACATGACGGAGGGACGTATTTTCAATGGTAATCAGGCATTCAAATATTTGCTGGGTTATTAACCAAAACCTGGCGTCTGTTTGACACTTCTACGACAGAGTCAAAAATAGAATATACAATAAGATTAATTGTATATTTAATTAGTAGAGGTTGTCTGAAGCGAGCTTCAAGTCTGATATTCCCAGACTTGATAAGCGACACTTGTTGTCCACAACCTTCATCTGGTGTTAGATTGAACGCATTGAGGGTGTAAAAAAATCCTCTCTATCAATAGACAGCATGTGGTTTTTGAGGTGTTTTCCAGAAGCCAAAGCTAGTTGGTAAAATTCACGCACTGCAGAACCGCTCTTGTAATCGGGTTGCAGAGGCTTTGCAGGGAATTGTTGGCCGTCCAGATATAAAAATTGGCTTTTTAATTTTTAAAAGCAAAGGGGTTTTTATTATATGACCCTGTAAAGGCATCATTGTTAACCATAGCTAGAACTTTAGATATAGACTATAGACTATAGAGTTCCTAAAACTATAGAGTTCCTCCGCGAACCCGGAGGAATTGAAAATTTTTTTTACACACACATTGTCAATTGGGTACTTGGCTGTGGTCGAGAGCAGCGCTTGTGCATGACCCAGCCTCACAGCAGGGGACACGCTCACTTTTTTCACAAATAGCAAGGCCGACACGATGTTTAGTTTATAGGCAATGGCGTCGCTCCTCATTAGACAAAATTTGTCTTTAGATCTTGTCATACGGATTTTAATGTCTACACCATTAAGCATTAGTTTTCCTTGAAAGATGATGTCGTTATGAACCGGTGCGAGCAGCTCAACAACATTACTGACATTGGTAAACGTGCCTCTCTTTGTCAGATCGCAGATTTCCCCCGCAGGGTCCGCCATATCCATGCATATCTTTATAGAACAGCCCCGCAGAAAAAAGTGTTTCCAACCTATCTTTATCATAAGGGGACACTCGATAAGGCATCGATAAGGATGTGTGTTTGTGCTCTGAGATATTAGGCGGTCAACCTGTGAAAATATTGTAGCCCCTGCGTAGTTAATAAGCCCCACCGGCGCTCCATCTGCGATGTCTGTACCGTCAGGATTGTTGATTTTGACACGTAAAAATAACAATGTGCTATTGAGGTCTATGTAATGCTCTCCGGTCCCTGCAATAAAAAACTCCAAAGGGGCCGTGTCTGAAATTGCTGATAATGGTGGAACTTCAACATTTCTTTCAACAGCAGTTTGTGTCAAAGGCACTGTGAGCAGGTCGAGTTCTGATTTAATGCATTCTTCTGACATGTTGTGTATTAGGACCATGGTCTATTATATATTATTTTGAATATTGTTTTGACAGATTTCTTTGACTTTGCCACTGTAACACGTTTTGCTGTCTCCTTGCGTCCACGTTTTATGACTGAGCTCTTCTTAGGAGAACGCTTTTTCGGTGTTTGACCACTCCTCCTGACCCCAGGCAGTCTAGACATTCTTTTGCATGACATCACCATTAGCCCGGACCCATCTTGCGTATTATTGTTGTTAAATGTACGTGTTAGTGTGTAACAAAGACCATTCTCAGAATGTCACACAATTAATGAGTAGGGATCAGTCACCACCAAAATTATTATATTTTCCTTTCCCAAGGAAAATGCAACTTGAAACACTAGACTTTAACACCATTAAAGTCCAGTGTTACCACACAAGTCCTTGGTTCATCTATGCACTGTAGATGTTAAGATTTTGGAAGAATAAAGCCAAGTTCATCTAGAAACGTGTATCCCAGGAAAAGTAGCAGTCCTCAAAAGCAATTCAGATGGAAATTCCAAAGTTGAAGAGAGAAACCCAAGACCAGTTTAATCAGTTGAGATGCCCCCATAATTAAGCAGACATAAAACCCCTCTAAATAAGATAAACATTCAAACTTCCCTCTTCCTCTTATTCTCTAGAGAACCTTACTTAATAACGGCTCCCTGGAGCCCTCTAATGGCAGGGCGTAGCATTACATTACATTACATTTAACAGAGACAGCAAGTAACTGTTTATTGAACCTGTTACAAGTGTACTGGTAACAACATCGCTTAGTTGTAACGTCAGGCCAGCAGAGGGAGCCCAAACCCTGTGACTGTCTGTCTTCTCCCTCTGCTTCCTCTTTGGTGCTTCCTCTGCAGCAACTTCCTGTTTGCTAGCTATAAAAGCTTAGCCTAGCAAACAGGAAGTTGTGAAGTGTTGGTTTGCCCTCTCCATTATACCTGTGTTTTTCCCCTGTGGTTTCTGGCTTGCTCTTTGTGTTTTTGGACTTTGGACTGCATGTTGGACTTTGATCTTTTGCTGTCTGCGCCTGACCCTCGCTCTGTTCTTAAAGCAATTGCTTCTGAAATTAATAAAAATTATAGATTACACACTGATGTCATGCTGGAACTTATGCTGACTCAGAAAATTATGAAAGACAGATTTGTTTCATTGTTTCTACCCAGGATATGTACAACATCTTCAGGTTGATCCAATTGGGGTTCATCTATACACAGACAGGACTTGCAATTCTCATATAACATCACAGAAAGAGAAGTCCTGTAACGCTGCATTTGGATGCTACTGGAGGGATTGTGAGTTGCATTCCAAATCTATGTATTTTCTATAGGTCTTTTTCTATAGCATCTGTTTACCAGGACATGGTAAAGACAAGCCTCCTCTTCCAGTGTCTGAGATGGTTAGCAATGATCACACAAAAAACCTTTATCAGTCTTTATAAACTTATAAGAGGGATGTTTATTGGAACGATCTTCCAAGATGGCCGCATGTGTAGACGCAGCAACCTCACGATACAGACTCTTCAATTCCAATGAATATGATAACAAACGTGCTAACAAACTTAAACATCTTAGTGCTATTGAGAGACAGGTAAACATTTTGGAAAACAAACAGGAGGAACGTCACCAGTCTACAACATCAGAACTCTTACAGAAAACGATCAGGATTAAACAGAACATGGCGTTGCTGCGTCGCAAAGGTGGACAAACATGGCAGGCTGTATGTGACCAAACGCTGTTAGCAGAACCATTTAAACTATGCATTTCAAAACAGTTTTAGTCGAGAATGTATAAAACCATTTACATTTGCAGACGCTTTTATCCAAAGCGACGTACAATTGAAGGAACAATAGAAACAGTGCGCCAACTGAAAAAGAACAACAACAATCTCATGCAACAAAAATAAGCATGGTACCATTTTCCCTAGACTAGTATAACGTAAGTAAACAAGTGCTGTTGTCCCACCCGATCCCCCTTTTTTTTTGGAGAGACAGTCAAGAGAGGCAAGGGAGAAAAGAGGAGGAAAAGAGAGAGAAGTGTTAGTAGTAGTTGCATTTAATTGGGGAGGTATAGTCTAAAGAGGTGAGTCTTTAGTCTTTTCTTGAAGATGGATAGTGAATCAGCTGTTCTGATAGAGACTAGGAGGTCATTCTACCAGGAGGGAACAATCCAGGAGAAGGTTCGAGCCAGTGATTTCTTGCCTCTGTGGTGTGGCACCACGAGGCATTGCTCGCTAGTTGAACGCAGGCTTCTGGAGGGTACATAGGTCTGCACCAAGGAGTTTAGGTAGCTTGGTGCAGACCCAGAGGTTGTTCTGTAGGCTACCATTAGCGCCTTGAACTTGATTCGAGCAGCCAATGGTAACCAGTGCAGTCTGGTGAGCAGGGGGGTGACATGTGCTCTCTTTGGCTCATTGAAGACTACCCTCGCAGCTGCATTCTGAATCATTTGCAGCGGCTTGGTAGTATTTTTTATGTTTTTAATGCTTTTTCTTTAATGTTTATGTGTGGTTTTAATGTTTAGTTGTGCTGTTTATTAGGGTTTTCTTTTTGATCTCTGATGTTCTGATGAACAACCAGAACTAACCGTTAATTTTGAACCACCTGTGACTCCTCATCAATCAGGGGTGTGCTCAGCCACCCATCCACAGCATACACTAAACCTGTCAGAACCCAACATAGGTCTCACACACATATAGGGCTTACACAGTGTTTTCTATATGCTTACAATATGCTTTCTGAAATTGTATCAGTTTCTAGGCTATTAGGTGGTGACAGTTGCGTAATCAGCATAACATTAAGGGGCCAGAGTTTGACAGGAAATGTTAACACACTCTTGTCAGCCGACGATGATCAGGGTCTTGTGCGGTTCATAAACCAGTTTGAGAAAATAATGCAGAGCAACCATGTTGTCCAGTTGGATGGACATCCAACCATGATGAACGAATGGAATTAAGTGTCGATAGCAAGAGGTAAACGTGGTGGTGGTTATCCTAGATTGCATAATATTGCACATAACGAGGTGATTTTTAAAAACATAGACTTAATCTGTTCTGTCCTGAGAATGTCAAACAATCTTTGCTTTGCAATTTGTTTGGCACACTTTTTAAACCCTCAGAAACCACACATTGAGTTGGTGCCTGCTGCTTCAGCGTTGCAGAATACTGCAGGGTTTACAGATCAGTATATGGTAGCATTTAGCAACATTAGCCGGTTTGCGCGCATGTTGAATATTAAAACAGTGCTATTCTATAGAACGAATGCGGGGGCATTGGAGAAGTATACAAACACTGACAAGCCATGCCCTAAAACAGTATTATTGTATCTACACAATGACCATTGTTTTATGATTGAAAATCTACACACGTTTATGGGCACTTCGTACACTTGTGAGGATTGTTACCATGGTTTCAACACCAAGAGAGACCATAGGTGTAAGTGCGTTTGCGATGTATGTAAAGCGCCTGAATGCTATAAACATCTGAAGAAGAAAAAAAACACTGCAGTGACTGTCTATTGTACTGCAGACTATTGTTTTGAGATGCATTAAAAACCATCTCCAGGTCTGCAGCATGCCCAGTGTGATGTTACTAAATACTGCCCTAAATGTAATAGGCGTTACCACATCAGCGGTACCAACCCCAATCTGCACAAATGTGCTGCTGATTGCTGTACTCACTGCAGGAAGAGTCTGGTGACCGACGGCAAGCACAAGTGTTTTATTCAACCGGTTAAATCTAAACACCCTAACAGTCGATACATTTTTTATGATTTTGAGATGCAGTATAAAGACTGTAGACATGTTGCCAATTTTGTATGTGCTATTACATATGGCGGCGTGGAATTTGTGGCCGAGGGTCCAGACTGTGTTGATCGTCTCATTAAAAACTTCAGGCAGCCCCGTTATCAAAATTATACGTGGGTCACACATAATGCGTCAAGATTTGACAATTTCATCCTTTTAGAATATTTTACTAAGATGGGGATCGCCCTAAAATTACAATGCAAGGATGTTGTCTAATCTTAATGTATGATGAGGTATTCAAACAGCGGTATATTGACAGTTATTCGTTTATACCCATGCGTCTAGCAAACACACCTGCAGCATTTTATCTGGTCAAAGCAGAGAAGGGATATTTCCCACATCGATTCAATCTTAAAGAAAATGATTCGTATGTAGGCCCATACCCTTCCAAACATTTTTACGGGCATGAACACGTCAAACAAAGACCAAGCCGAGTTCGACGATTGGTACAGCACAGTCTCTGACAAAGTGTTTGTATGGAAAAAACGATGTTGTTTTGCTAAGGGAGATATGCATGAAGTACCGTGATGAATTCATCCTCTGTACAGGTCTGGATCCATTTAGTTTCACTACTTTGGCCACCACGTGTATGGCTATTTACAAAACGCACTACCTACCAAAAGATACATTGGCGTTAACGTGTAACAATGGTTTAGCTGTTAAAAGCCATTGAAAAGGGTTATGTAGTGATAGATGTGGCATTTCCCCCAGCGATCTGAAACACTGTTCTGTTATTGTTAAAACATTTTTACAGTTCAAACAGGTGAGTTCAGGGTTTCCAAAAGACGTGTCAACCGATGCAGACAAGGAATCTTGTATCAAAGATTACTTTAATAAAGAAGGTATTCATCTGAATGTGGACAAAATCGAACCAAACCCAGCACGTAGATCTATAATGAAACTGGTCCTATATTCGCTTTGGGGGAGGTTCTGTCTTTGTGAAGTGTTGCCTACAACAGAGATACTTACAAACGAAAAAATGCCTGATGTCATGCTTAGCACCAAAAATGTCTTGCAAACTGTTCTGAATCTGTGTCAGATATTGCTGCAATTGTTCAGTGGTCTTACGCAGGCGGGAAAGCTGCCCAGACTTGTGACATCAATGTCTTTATCGGTGCTTCTACAACAGCACATACACGTCTAGAACTCTATGATGTTATGGCTAGGCTGGGGGATAGGCTTCTTTATTGCGACACAGACAGCATTGTCTTTACATCTAAAGCAGGTGAATGAACCGCCGCTAGGTCCATATCTTGGTGATCTTACAGATGAGGTTGGTCCCCAGGATCACATCGTCAAGTTTTGTACATCTGGCCCCAAAAGTTATGGTTATGTTACTGCTAAGGGTAAGGTGTGCATGAAAGCAAAGGGTATAACACTGCTTTAAACTCAGAAGTCATCACACTAGATTCACTAATAGACCTGGTAAGACATTATGTGATAGGTCAGGATAACACCCGGTATATTCTTGCACACAATGACACCATTGTGCGGAACAAAAAGGATTTAACGCTGCGCAACAGGTAATTTGTAAAAAAGTTCAACGCAGTGTATGACAAACGCATACTGCTCGCTGACTTTACCACACTTCCATATGGCTTCTGACAACGTTTTTGTTCCGGGTGTACGAGACACATATGGACATATTTAGTGTCCATTTTCATGTGTTGTGTCAGGGCCTAGTAACAACGGCAAAGCATTTTTCGTTAAAATGTTGTTACAGAACTCTGTAAAATTGATTTCAAAAATATAAAAGCACATTTTACAATGGCACATTTTACAATAGTACATTGATACAAAGCAGCTTACAAATAAAAGAAAATATCCAAGGATATTTACAGTGTGATTTGAAGATCTAAAAATAGAGCACACAAAAACAGACAATACACAAATATACAGAAATTAGTTTTTTTTTTTAGATTTGCTGTTATTTCCTATACAAAGTTGCATTATTACAGTGTTTCCTGAGTGGGGTGTCTAATCTAGTGTCAGCAGACTCCCTTTAAGCAAGCCAACAGGGCAACAGTGTCAAGGAACCAAAACTGCAGTGAATAGTAAGTGGAGAAAATAACCTTGTGAGAAACCAGGCTAGGTGGGGAAGGCCAGTTCTCCTCTGGCAAGTTAAAGCTGCAGTCTGTAACTATGACTATGATTGGTAAATAAGGAGTTGGATAATAAAGTGATAGTACAGTCCAAATAGATGGAGCCATGGTGTTTATTGTTGTAAAATGAGAAAATGACATGGAAGACAAAAGTTACTGATAACAGCCTTAACAACATCTGCTGTTACATGACTGGCTATGATCTGTTAATTGGTGGTTTAAAAACATCATATATACCAAATAGGAACAACACTGGGGATAGGCCAGATTGTGGATCCTCCAGAAATGCTTGGTGTCAGGAACCACATCCAGGAGCAGCTGGAGACCGGAAGCATCAGCCAATGACTGTATCCAATATGAGGCAGGTTCATGTAACACTCCCCCGGGAGGAAGCACCCAAAACACTGTAAATTAGACGTTTGAGTTTGGAAGTGAGTGAGAACTTTTTGTTGAAAGTCTGAAAGGAAATCAGGACTGTTGTTACTGTAGAATATCTGTAACAGCACCCAGACATCATATTTTAACAAGGCATTTAAGATTTGCTATCCACTATACTGATGGTGGAATGAGTAAGTAATTGTTTTACACTCTGAAAATGTCAGTATGTATTTATCAGTTAATTTTTTAAATATCTGTTATTTAATAACCTTTCTTTGTAGAGAAGTTCTCATTACCATGTCACTGTCCTGACAGAGTATTAAAAGGAGCCACTGGCCTTGACCTGCGTGAAGTTGGCCCCCCACCCAACACAAAACTTCGGCAAAATACTCTCATTCGTTTGTGCTCCGTTTGTGCTGGTTTGTGCTGCAAAAAGTTTCGTTTGTGCTGCTTCGGTTTTTTAGATATTAAAAAAGTATTTATAGGTCATTCAGAGGTCACGCAGCCCCCCACATGCTCGAAATATACCCCACAGTCTCGTTCGTTTGTGCTTCGTTTGTGCTGGTTTGTGCTGCAAAAAGTTTCGTTTGTGCTGCTTCTGTTATTAAGATATTACAAATTGAATTCTGGGCGATGACGTCACCAGCCCCCCCACATGCTCCAAATTTATCCAAAATAGT
>JBAJNP010002274.1:0-49951 GCA_036877545.1 Yasuhikotakia modesta
AATACGCTGACAGACAGCCATCCTTTCATACAACTTCTTGATTTTTGTGCAAGAGAGAGCAGTAAGTACAAAATGCAAGTTGCTTTCCTTGTGGAATTAAAGGTTTGTCCGCATACTGAGGTGGAAGTCTTTGGTTATTGCTGAGAGCTGAATAATATTTACTGATAACTGCTGTAGTTGTGAGGAGTTGAAACCAGAAAGAGCTAAAAGCCAGCAGCAGGACTTCACTACCAGAGACCTTCTAATAGCACGACTGACACCAAGGCCAACAGTACTTGTTCTTGTGGAACAGTGGCACCCGCAGTCACAGCATTTATCCTTGATCAGAACTGAACAGTTTTTACTGTAGGTCACATTGAGTATATTTACTCAGACATGTAATCTTTCTCAGAGCATTGGGCTATAGCACATATGAAGGAACTGCCAGGCTCTCATTTGTCACAAAAACCTGAGTTCAGGTATAGCAATTCATTGGCTTTTAGGTATATAATATAGCAACTGTGTCTTTATTAAAGGTTAATTGACAAGATTAATATACATCTAGAGCTTTGACAGCCATTAACTAACTAGTTAATAAAAAAAATCACTGACTGTTTCTGGTAATACAAATGCTGTTGTGAATGTGTCACAGTGGTCAAATTCATTTAGTTTCCTTCATTATTAGTAAAAGAAACTCTCATTCTTTTAAAATTCCCCTTCAACATACATTAACAATACATATAAACAATAACAAACAATTAACCTATAGAAACTGAGAACTTTCTAACTAACTTAACTCTTAAATAAAACTAACTGAGCATTATGGCATTCTAATGTTAACGTTATGTAAGATTAAAAAAGGGCCACATTAGGTTTTAAGAGTATAGTTTCCTTTTGTTGTTGAGCTTTAGGACTCTTATTTTGTAGTTCTGTTTTTTTAGCTTCCTTTTATTGCTTTCTGAATGTTCTCACCTGTGTCTTGTTAGCCTCATAAGTCTTTTTGTAAATTAACCTTATTTGTTTCCTGTGTGTGGCGTTAGGTCCTGTGTCCTTTGTACTATGGTAACTAGGTAAGTATATACTTGCTTACACTAATAAACTGCACTTTGACCTTTGCTGTTTGAAGGTTGTTTATGACATTAAAAATATCCTTGTGTGTTCTAAAGTGAATTAGATAATTCGACAGACCATTTAAAATTAATTCACAGTTGAGATGATAATATGACTGTGACATAAAGCATTGAAATATCATAAGAATAATTTTAATATTGTGTATTGAGCTTTTGCTAAGCTCAGCCTTTGCAGCAAACTAGTTTTATGTAGTTCCATTTAATTTAAAACATTTGTAACATGTCAGATAATATGTATGTAATTGATTTTTGGTTGCAATGTGGTCAATAAACCTGTAAGTACTCCATGCAGGTATGAAAAATGAATGATACCAATCATTATCAGGAAGCAAATGTTTTAGTGTCGGACAAATTGTCAGCTGCCATCCATTTTTTTGCAACAAACGTGTAACAAAAATATTGTGGTTTGGGCTTTTAGGTATCAGTGCAAGATGTTTTCTAAAGAACAACTAGAAACAAATACAAACAAAATATATAAGAGAAACATGTTACAAAAACAGCAGACAGCTGTAGCAAATACAGATCTAGACACTGTTACATTTCAACACATTGAAAAGAAGCTTTGAAATGTTATTTGTCGGGTAAGTCTGATTTGTTTCCTTGCATTATAGTGGCTGGTATCGTTAATGCGTTGGTGTTATTTCTACCAAGCTAGTAGCTATTTAGCTAGTAGCTAATTTCTAATGAATGAAATAGACAATTTGACAACTCGCCCCGTGATACACTTTTTTTTTACCATCAGTCTGTACTGTCACACGTTACTTTTTGTGAGGGTTATGAACGCTTGTCACTAACTGATTCAGATGGTGGCGCTATTGTTTACGAAGTGCGTCGCTCCTCTCTCTCTCTCTCTCTCTCTCTCTCTCTCTCTCTCTCTCTCTCTCTCTCTCTCTCTCTCTCTCTCATGTGTTGGACCCAGCGCTGGCTTGACACGCTGAATGTAAATCTGGCTACAAACAACGTCTCTCTCTTTCTCTCCATGGCATTGAATCCAGCGAGGTGAGATTGGCACAGGAAGAGGATTGTCTCCGCGGGTTTCAACGCAGTTTGTAGACACATTACGACTGAGCAGTGCTGGAATATATTTGGGGGCGAAGAACCAAGGAGAAAACACGAAGCCCACCTACTTCCTGCGCTTTCTTCTCTCCCTCTCTCTTCCTCCTCTCTGGACGCACGGACTTGGGCAAAATGGTTTTTCCGAAATCCCAATGACTGCGATGTCAGCACCTCTCGTCGTCCACCGCATGTGGAGCACAGACTGAAGAAAAACACACACTGAGAGGAGGAAAACACGTTTTTGGGGTGAAGTACGCAATTTCTCCTTAAATGACATATGCAGTTTTTGTGGAAATCTTTTTGGTTGCTTTTCTTCATCCTTATTGTTGCACCTCGCATGGGGTTCAGGTGCATCCGCGTTCTTTCATTCATACAAGGGTTTAGTTTGGCTGCATGATAACCTTTATTGTAGAGAGACACGCTTTAATCTGCGGGTCAAATGTTAGTTCATCCATTAGCCCGTGTTTTAGTGTTACGAGAAAGCGCGATGTTTTCTGAGGATTGAATGACTTACACCCGCTGTGATTTGACGGATAAGGATGTAAGGAGCTCCGGGGTTTGGTTTCTGCAGCATGAAGTTACAGAGGGAGCTCTGCTTAACTGCGCATCCCCTGCAGACATGCACAGGTGCTGTGCTGGGCTGTCAGGAAATCCCCTGGAGCGATCCTGACATTTATTACAAAAAAGGACATTACAGTATCCTTGCTGCACCCGGTTGCATGTAATGCAATATASGGTTATTGTTTGTTATTTTAGTGGTAGTAGTACGTGCTAGTAATATTGAATATATTTACAAATTTAAAGGAATGTTTGTTAAAGTTTATTTTATTAGGTTTTAAGTTATATACATTATTGTAATATAATACAGTAATGTAATATAATGTTTATATACATTATATTACATTACTGTAGTGATCAAAAAGTGGTTTTGGGAAACACTTTTACCTGTTTGTTTTTTTTATTTCTCGTACAAGGGGGGGAAGTATTACCTGGTCTGTGGTTACATGGTCTGTGGTTTAAAAGGGATCATCCTCTATTTAAGCCCAACCACTTCCTCCAGGAATGCTACTTGTAATATGGTTTTGCATTTTTAATGTGAACTTTCGGTTTTTAATTTCACCTGAATTATTCATCTGAGGTGTGCATGCGATATGAGATGTCAGTGGTATCACTGTAAGTCAAGAGAAGTCAGGAAATGTCTGCCACGCAAGCGTCCTTTCATCTTACATTGACAGATTTAATATGAATATGCGATTAAAAATTATGCCAAGGACCCTCTTCCACATACACAAATTCTGTGCTGCCTGTGAAAAGAAACAAGGATTAAATCTGGCACATTTCAGTCCACACTTGTGGTGCAAAAAATCTGTGGCCCTCTTATAATATTGAAACTGTGAAATGAAGTCATTCTTCACCACAGTTATAGCCACAGACAACTGGCGCAAGTCACATTGTGGAAAATTCAGACACACTCTGGTGAAGTGTTATGTTTTATTAAATCACCAGATTTATTTTTGTGTTTTTTCTCAGATTATTCATGCCAGAAATATTTATTTAAAATGATCTTGCTGCATAGCACAAATACAACATTAGACATGAGATGGTAAAAAACAACCATATTTGTTGTTCAGAAAATCTTTCAAGGTATGGAGCGGCCATGATGAGACTTATTAGTTGTCTAGTCATGTAGGAATTGGATTAATTCGGTGTCCTGAGATCTCTACCCATAGCTGCCATTCATTATCCTAATGAGTGTCTCTGACTTGGGCTTAGGGGAGCAAATAAATTAGGGACAAGCACACGCCCACTCTTCAGCGCTTTACAGCGCAATGTCACAGGAAAAATCTTGATACAGACCATTTTTAATGAGTGAAGTTTTAAACTCTTCACCAAAAGCTTTTATGATGCAGTAAATATATATTTGGCCATAAGCAGGTAGTTTAATGAGGGGAATGTATTTTGTTTGTCTGTGTAAAATCACTTTCCGGATCCCCAAAAGAATGTTAAAATGGGCTTTATTAGAACTTTCTAATAACCCTGGTAAGAAAGCTTAAATAAGCACGGTGCTTAAGAAATAAAGTAGCAGAGAAAGAAACAGACTATTTGAAAGAATACAATTATTTAAAGTTTTTGAGAAATGTACTAACTTGTTTGATGGACTTTTTGTGTTATTTGCATTAATGAAAAGAAAGACAAGCTGGGGGAAATTCAAACAGACCGAACTATAATTACTTTCCCGCTATCACAAAATGTTGAATTTTTGGTTGAAAGTCATTTTTTTAAGACAAAAGAAGTCGCACCTAATGAAATTAATAAAAATAGCATCTACTGCATCCCTTATCTTTGTACTGTAATTTTGTATAGTGTTCTATTGTCACTAGAAAAAGGATGCATTCGATGGTCTTCTGAGTGTCACCTGTTGCTAAATGCAACTCATCTGTTCATCAAACTTTTATTCATGACTAAAAAGGAAAATACAGACTTTACACCCAACCAGTGATGAGTTACTATGCTGGTTCAGAACAATTGTGCTGGGCTAAATCTTGCATTAGGGGTCTCCATAATGCAAATCTTCCTCATAATGTTTTAATTTTTAAAAGCATTCCATTCCTGTGTTGTCCAGTGTCTAACTCTATGCATGGTGTAACAATGTCTGTTTTATGCTTTGCTTGACTTATAGCACGAAACACATGAAACAATCCACAAACAGAAAAAAAGTCACACCACAAGCTGATGTTAGCTGATGTTAAACTTGGTTCCGAAGCAAATGTTTTCCGCATAATAGGTCTAATTGTTACCATGCAACTCATTTAATGAGATGGAAAATGTTTCATCATTTAAGATGTTACAGCTTTGATATCTGGCTGGATACCAAAAAAAGCACACACCCAAACAGTTGGCATGTTACCGGTTGCCTAGGCAACCAGTTTCCTTTACGAATATTATTTTGAAAATATTAGTTGAACGTTGAATATTGGTGCTTATTTTTATAAACAGAAATTGCATTCTGCATAGTAAAATTTTGTATTTTTTTTTTAAATGGTACCTTTATTGAGTAAGTTACCCTATATAGTAGCGCGGGCACGCTTTGGGAAACCCACTCTTACACGTATTGGTGTTGGTAAACAGCAGCCGCTTTGTAAAATGTGGCTTTTATAAGCTGTCTTATACAGCTACACATTTAGTTAAACTAACATGCCACTAAGAGATTCAGTTGTCATCTGTTTTGATGTAAAGTGCCCACAGGCGATGGGAAAGAGTGAATGACGATTATCGCAAATCTCGCGTTTCGGTGTATTGTTTCCCCCGCTGCTGCCAGCCTCATTTGCTATTTTGATGATGTGCTTCAGTCCCTGTAGAGGCCACTCTGTGGTTGGAGATAGAGAGAGAGCAATTGATAGGCTGTTATTAATGGCTTTGTGTCTTAGCTGAGTTGAAAGCCTCACTCGTCACTACCTGAGATTAATATTCTTACCTCAGCTACAGCTGTTTTTCAAAGTCGCACCCGACTCATCGCTGTATCTCTCTGTTTGTTGGGCGTCAGTTGCATAGCTGGTCGATCAGAAGGTGAATGACATTCATTTCAGTCTATTTACCGCAGTATTGCTTGATATAGATTGATGTGTCATTGCTGTTGTTTTTTTAAGTTTTTATTGTGTGCCTTAAACCTCCTCCTCTCAACTGTATTTATGTCTGTGAGGACTTTGATGCCTAATACGGATTTTTAGAAAACAAATTTAAACTGTTTTTCGAGGCAATTCAAGGCCTCTTAAAGATAAATTTACTGCCGTAATCTAAGGTTACAATGGGCTTTTGTTGGCTTTACTGTGTAGTGATAAACACAGGCTGAACAGGTTTTAAACAACATAGCTGTTGCTTTAATGCGGATATTAGTATGGCTGTAATGCTGTATTAGCCAATCAGCATCCAAAAGTAGTTTTTAAATGGCAGTTTCACACAAGCGTGATTTGTACAGACCATTAAACTGTCAACCATCTTGTCCAATCAGATTAGAGGATTTAAGCTAGCTGTTAATACTAATAAATATTTATATGTATATAGTGAAGTTTAGTGTTTATGTAACACAACTGAGCCCTTGTTGGTTGCAACATTGCTGCTCCTTCTCATTTTGCATAAATCCTTGGATAGGTAACACCTGATGCCGTTTATATCTGCATCCTTACGTAAGGGACATAATAGATATTCATTGCTTGTTTCAGCCTCATTTCACATGTCATCCACCCTGTAAAATAATGAAATAAATGAATATAATTATAACATCTGTCCTCGCTAAACTGCACTCAGCAGTTTTGTAATTGAGAAAACCAGTCAGGCTGACCAACAACACAATAATCCCTCTTGTACTCTGCAGAGAATCGTCAAAACACAAGATGATAGATAGAGAGATAGATAGATAGATCGAACTTCATAATACAATTTGTTACATCTTTCATTGACTAATTATGAGTCAAATTTACAAGTACACACTTTTCTATCTGTTTCTTTTAGGGACAAAATCATGAAATAGTCATGTCACCCGCAAACCCATGTAACAGGTGCTATCTGTGCTAGTATAGGGCTGCACCACGCATATTTAAATTCACCGTGGCTCACAGTGAAGTGTAAACACACCTTCTGTCTGTGTATATTAGGTTTACTGTAGGTTGCGCCTTTTTTTACAGCATTCCGTGCTGGTTGCCTACAGCAATTAACGTTGTGCTGTTACTGTGCAGAAAGCAGGTGGTAAACGGTATCAGTGGGTGCAGTTCGTCCTTAGCACATTCTCCACCAGTATCTCCACCATCAGCCAGCTGAGTGTGACTGAAGGAGCTTGTTAGAGATCGACACTCATACAAGACTTTTCTTGATTATGTTCAAGGCACGTTGTTTGTAGTCTTGTAGTGACGCTTCTTAAAAGCAGCTTTCGCTTCAGAGAGTTGGAATGTTAATCGCCATAGAAGCGTTTTTGCATCTTTAGGGTGTTGATTTTGAAGGATTGTTTGTATAAAAGGCAATAGATTAGGCTGCTAATAACAGAACCCCTAATTACACGCTCTTATTTCTGGGAAGGAAAGATGTTTCAACGTGACGGGAAGGTCTCACAGACACGCCGCCTTTAAGGATTTTGCTTTAAAACTGCTTAGCAAGAAGGAACATGACATGCAATGTTCTTCACACAAAATATTTGTATTTAAATCCACTTTTACACATTTTCCCCTTCTAAAAACAGCTAATAACATAAGATCAAGGAGAATATTTCCTGAAGCCTCATTCTCCAACAGCTACATAAGATGAAAATAATTATCACTCTCAAGTCTGAATTGGCCTAGATACAGTATTACCTGGCTTTGTGAGATGGTGTGTGTGTGTTGTGTTTTGTATGTAAATGATTTGAGGTTAATGAATCTTAAAAGTGTTATGAAAAACTGACGCACAGTGTTCTACAACAAATGGGGGGTTGCAACCCAGAAATAGGTGTTTTCTGATTTGCATTTG
This sequence comes from Yasuhikotakia modesta, assembly GCA_036877545.1. Lineage (NCBI taxonomy): Eukaryota > Metazoa > Chordata > Actinopteri > Cypriniformes > Botiidae > Yasuhikotakia > Yasuhikotakia modesta. Next base: position 7,662 of record JBAJNP010002274.1, read on the forward strand.
ACTTATTTGACTTATTTGCATTTAGTGACTAACCATGGAATCGTGGATTGTTAGAATAGACAAGGCATAAATAAATAGGCAGTGTCAAAGGCCAGGCATTCAATCAAACAATGCTATTTTGCCACAAATCCATCTAGCTAAACAGATTAGGGGGATTCCAACATTCCAACAAGGAAAAGTTTCCTTATACCCGCAAAACCATTATCAAAGCTATGCAAAAATACAAGCCAGATTACATTAAACACAGGTTGACTTGCAATGAGGATAAACATGGTTGTGCCAAACACAGTTTGTTTTGGGCTTTAAATTATTGGCTGCTGAGAGGATGAAACGATTGTACAAGATATTTAGAAACCAAAATATCAATTTTCCTATTTAGCTTTTTCCATGGTGATAATTTTGCACATTTTTGGGGCATGTGCAGGTAATGGTACCATTGATCAATTTCAATACTTTACTAGATGAAACCATTTTGATGTTGTTTTTGGTCGCCACTTGATGTTACAACCTGAAGCAAAACCGTTTGAGACTTGCACATTTCTGGTCTCATTTTAATGACACCACAATTAAAATATTCTCTCCTTCCTTCACTCCCAGGCTTTGACACTATAAATTAGTTTAAAACGTTGCATATCAGATTGGCTTCATAGAAAATAAATGACTGAATACCATCCAAACACTTTCTAACCTCAATGGCTGTTAGAATTTTTTTTTTTTTTTAAAGAAAACTCTCCACCATCACAGTGAAAGTTGATGGCCAAGTGGCTTATATAATTTGCTTAAATGTTATTCTTTCTGTCTCAAACAAACCCAGACATACCCACAGACGATTTTCCATTTTCTGTGCTGATTTTAGAAGAGATATCTGGAGAAATTAGTTAAAGCATAAGTGGGAGTACTATAAACTTAGTGTTAGCTAAAATTGTAATCAAGTTAGGTTAAATATTGAAAAATTAACACTCATAGGTTTGGGGAGTGTGAAACTTTGTAAATAAGGGGAGATTCATTCAAAGTAAATTAAAAAAAAGACTAAGCTATTTATTTTAATACTTAAGGGTTTTGATACATTTTTGTGTTGTCATACTTGTTTCATTGTTGACGTCTTCATTTAACACATCGTTTACATGCAATTTTGACACGTCACTCAACATAATGTTGCATCATGGGCTGTTTAATAACCCATGACAAGTTCTGTACAACAGCTGGCCTTTTTTATTTCTTCCTGTAATTTTGTCCTCAACAGGTCAGGCGTTTCTTCCCTCAAGAGCAGCCGTTCATTCACGGCACACTGAATGCAAGAAACACTCGCCTCTGGCAGCTGAAGATGACGTTACTATGGAAACAGTTTTTGCTGCTATCAATCACAGAGTATCTTGCAGGTAAAATGAATCGGTAAATCTTTGAGAATTAAAACACACATACACATGTACACACACATACAACACACACACATATGTATTTGTATACATGTTGTATTTGCATATAATAAGGAATGCTGCTTAAAGAATTGAATGTTCTGTTGTGTGGTAAAGCATTACATGTGCGGTTAACTTGTTTGATTGTTTATTGTGCACAAATGTGGTGTTACAGAAGTTGTTGTTATCAGTTTGGTCATGATTATGAGTGCAGGACAGTAATCGGCACTGACATGCAGAATCAGGCTAACGGGAACGCAAATTGTTTTGGCGATAGTGGTAGAGATTTCAATTAAGCTGTGCAGTCACTTTGAAAATGAATTGCGTGTCGTGGAAGGTTGCGGAGACTCCGATACAACATGTCCTCCGAGGAAATACAACTGGTACGTCACAGTTTAATAGCCTGACTCCCCACAGACAGGAGAGTGGAAATTATTTCTCTTCATAAGAATTTGCCAGAAATATACTCATCATACACATTGTGTAATAAAATACTCTAGTATTTTAGTCAGTTTTTTCAAGTATTTATCTTATAATAGCATGTTGTTAAAGACTATCATTTTGATGCAAATAATGTAAATTGTTTTTATTAAAAACTTCCAAAAGTGAGAAATCCATTTTTTGGCCGCTTGGAATGATGTGAGCAGAGTGCGTGATTAGAAGCCACACACCTGGTGTGAGCTTATTACTTATACTGTGTGTCCGTGTGTACTGTCTCTGTGTGTTAGTGCGTACTGTCTATCTGTGTGTTAGAGACAGTATGCACTAGCACACACACAGATACACAGATAGCACACTTGTGTTAGTGCATACTGTCTCTTTGTGTTAGTCTCTAAGCATGCTTGTTAGCTGCAAATGTCATCTGCAGGTTCCTTTACCTAAAAACCCACCAACTGTTTTTTTTTATAAAGCTAATGCTTAAATGAATATTTGCTTGTTTTAAGCAAACAACTGTCTTAAAGAAACACTTTACCTAAACTTTATCTCTTTACACTTTATCCCTGTATCTCACGTCCAACAGTGCTGAATGAAAATAATATAAAGTGACTGTTGTTTGCATTTAGTGACTAACCATGTAATCGAGAATTGTATGAATAGACAAAGCATAAATAAATGTTGGTGTCAAAGGCCAGGCATACAATCAAACAATGTTATTTTGCCACATATCCAGCAATAATCGTTTATATATATGTATATATATATATATAATTATTTGTAATGCATGTTAAGTCTCAATTTCATCTTGGTTGAATTACTATACTTGTTATTGAGACATAAATGTTAACCTTTGTGATATTTGCTCATTTCTTTGCCCTTAGAGTGTCTAGATTATAAATCCTTTAATGGCCCCAAATGGCGCATGGAGCCCAGCGACTTAACAGTCGGCTCATTGGAGGAAGAAGCCACACTGACCTGTGATGCTAAAGGCATTCCTCCACCTCAATACAGGTATTCATCTGTACTGCTCATGTTTCTGCCTCTATTTCTTAGCCTCTGTAACTTAAATCACTCTTCATGATTTACTTAGGCACATTATTAGCATTTATTGATTTGGATATACAGAATTCGCACCTCTCAGTCATTTGCAATGGTGAAAGCTGTCTGTGAGGAAACAGTGTTGTGATTTTGCAGCGTCCCAGCAGTCTATTATTTTTTGGTGTACATACAGATTAGATACAGGCCGCTGTCACATCCTGACATCTGCATTATCTGAAGCCAATGGTCAGTCACGGGTGTTCATTTAATTTAATGGATTATAGATTTTGTTTCCTGAGGCTTCTTTATAGTGTCATCATGGGCTGCATCTCAACAGAGGCATCATAAAACTGTAATATTTGCACCGGCTTTATGCTGGAGGGACTCGGTGAATGTATTGACACATGCGCATCAATTAAACATGACACCCGATGCATGTCATCTGTCATTAACCCAAACGAGATCACTTGAATATGATGTGTATATATGATGTGTACATCACAAAAGCATATTTTCAAAACAAGCACATAGCGTGTCAGAGATCGGTTTCTGAAAACAGATGATCAGAAATATTCTTCTCTTAGAAAATTTCCTGTTTTGACATGGGCTAGAGATTCTAGAAACATCTCAGGTGGGAAAGATTGCGGAGATAAGAATCTTTAGTCACCGTTCAGAGTGACTGCTGGGCCCACCTCTGTTAAGAATCCCATCTCCTACCTACCATAGGTCCGAGACGTACAGGTGATGTTTAGCCTGCTGTAATCTTTGTAAGCCTGTGTGTTTCTCACTTCTTCTGATCATCTTTTTGCTCTTTCTCTCGCTGCGCTCAGCTTCACGCAGAGCTGCTATCGGAGAGTTAACCTGCAAACCTCTCTTGATGTGCAAATAGTGCCTTACCCCGGCTCCTTCCTGCTATTGAGCACAGTTGTCAACGCTCTAGACTAAATTGCCCTGCTACAACCATGAGGTTCATAAAAACTGAAGGTAGATGCACTTTTAAATTACTTCTCCACTATCTCACAGGCCGCCGTCCGTACAGCGTATGGCAATTGGTCCCCTTTCTGTCAAAATATAATTTTCCCCACCAAAGTTTCTTGACATCGTGGGATTTGACAACCTTCATCAAAAGTCTCTGCTTAGTCACGGAATGAGAATGAGATAGCGGTGAATTGCCAGAAAAAATTGATTTAGCCCAAGGAAATATTTCAGTGAACTGCGATCTCTATGGTTTCGAAGAGGATAATTCGGCAAAGTTTAAATTAATCTGGTGCTGTAGAGATTTGTGCAAATGACAGGGTAATTGCTTTAAAGAACACATCAAACCTTGAGTTCAAAACATATCAGCTTTCAAGTGATATTAGAATTCTGACACCTGGTCTCTCATATGAGGGGCTGCATCTTTCAATAGTGAATATAAATGAAGCCAAATGCCATAGTAACAACCAAATAATTTATAATTTTTTCTTGTGCACTGCTATGTCACTCTGAAAACACATACAGAGCCCAGCTCAATCAGAGCAGCCTTAAATTTAACTAAGCTGTCTTTGGGGTAAAATAAACAGTTTTTCCATGTAATTCAAGTCACAGTGAAAGTCTTAATGTTTAGCACTGAAACATTAAATTATATATTTAAATTGTTTTTCGTATGGTATTTACATACATATATTTTCTACATATTATGTTTAACTTATTTTACCTATACATAATTAAACCATTTTGCTTTTTTAATGTGATGTTTCTAAAGGCAGTGTTTACTGCCTTGTTAAACTTGTTTCTAAACAAAAAAAAGAAGTGACTAGCTCAGTTTTGCTAATGAGGTTAAATCCAAAACATTATAAAAAAGATTAAGGTTTTGTGTTGTAAGGCTGTTACACTTGCCATTCAGTGTCCCAAATCTAATATGAAAACACTATTTAGGAAACTTAAGGGCCAAATTAAAAGCATCTTTGTGACATTAACACTGTTGCCTGATTTTTATATCCTGAGCAAAACCGGAGTAACAGAGTAAATATTTAATATATTACTCGGATCTAGTGAATACCTGTTCACATGTGTTTGGCTTTGTTTGACTGAGCAGTTTGAAGCTATTGAATGAGTTCCCATGCTGCTGGCACTTAAATGGTTGTGTTTTGTTACTGTGTGAAGGGAGAGATTGCTCCCCCGGAACATATGCCGGTTGCCACGGCCAGTGACGGGGCTCTAATGCGGCCTGCAGGTGTTGAAGGTCTGAGCACCAGAAGAGAAATGAGCAGATGAGCACCAGTCACCAGCAGTAATATCAATGAAACCCAATTCATAGAAAATTGATGTGAACAGCAGGGTCGGGTCAAGTTCAACTTTGGCCACACCGGAGGCACTGCACTTACCTCCACAAAAGCCCTGAGGCGAACGCAACCTGTGCTTCACAGGCCCCTCCCTCACTTCAATCTCCATGGCTGCTGCTATCACAGTTGGCGCCGAGTCGCCACCTACCAGCGCTGCGTGTTAAGCCCCTTAATCGGGCCTCCCTTGCCTTGGTACTTCTTTGCAAACCGCTTATTGATGCTCACGAGAGGTCTCGCATTAGAAGCGGCAAACCATTCGAGAAGAATTGAAACGCTATCACAGTGATGTTCTGAGATCTCGACAGCATTGTGTTGGTGGCCTTTACCCTGATCCGTGTTATGCTCATGTACAGCTGCTCTCAGAGATAAACAGGGTGAAAAGGGAAGATAATAAATATACACGGGTGACAATGTTAAGCTACTGTGACTGAAACCAATGCATCAAGTCAAGTGATGTTCTGTCATGTTTTGCTCTGTGCTGGATGGTTAACCTGTTGTGTCATTCACTAAAGTGGCACTTATTCTTCTTGCAATTTGTGGATTTTATAGCGTGGGTGGTGGAAACCAGCTGATGTTTGCATTTGCTGTATCTTGAAGCATTTGTGATCACGAGCGTGCTAAGCAGTGATAAACACAGTGCTGTATGTAGCGACCTCATGGGGTTTTAGCTGGTTAGCTGTCCCCAAAGCATTGTGGGATTGATCTGTGACAATGTTGTCTCTGTTCATTTCTTTGCATTCAGCATATTTCCTGCACCGTTTTTCAGGAAAGGATCACAAGCAATAATTATATTTAATAATTTTAAATTTACATTCCATGCAGCAATAGAATATACATCATTAACATTTTTCAGTAAAGATACCAAACCATCAACAAACCAAAAACGTTGTAAATTTAAACCAACAAATCAGTTAAAATCAATCTGAGAATCAATTAAAATCTGTGTATTTATTTAGGTTAATATTGTTGACACTTATGACAAACTGTTTGTAATGTGTCCTCATTTGTATATCATTTTGGATAAAAGCTTCAGTTAAAAGAATTAAAGTAATATAATGCTGGATTAAATTAGTCTATCTGGCCTTCCAAAACCCCCTTAAAACCATTTAAACAGACCAGCCTAACCACCTTGGCTAGTTTGTTAGCATTTGGCCATCTCTCTTCCTGGCATCTGTTCCTGGGGTGTGCGGAAACACAGCTGAACCATGGGAGTTCAACCCGGCCGATGCCCTGTCAGGATAAATGACTGGTGAGGCCCCAGGACGCTCGAATGATCCAGTGCCCCTAAAAAGCCATCCGTATTGGCGGGCTGGCCTCTGAATTACATGCTGGCACTCGTGGCTTCAGGTGGGCTTGGATCTTAGGTGCTAATGATGGTCGTAGATGAGGTGTGAGAGAAAGAAATTGATGATTCTCTCCGGCACTAATCATCATGCAATGAAAAGGACGAAAGGAACTGTGGGAAATCTTTCAGAAAAAGGTCTTTAACCCAGCTGCTTAATTTTACCTCAGGACATAGATTTCACAGCCTCAGATCAGACTGTTTGGATTCAATTATGAGATATCTCAGTATTTTTCCTATCAAGATAAAGATGTCTGATGAGTGTCAAGTAAGTAAATCCATAGATCTCAATTATTGCTGGTGCTTTGTAAAGATACAATGATTTTGCACTAGTACTGCCCTAACAAAATCAATATCAGAGAGGATTCCAAAACGAATCAATCAAATTCAGTGGTTATCACAACACATTGAGCTTTGCACTCTCTTATTTGTCTGTTTGTGAATCTGTAGGTGGTCTCTGAACGGCACATTGATTAATCTCAGGACTGATTCCCGCCGGCGGCTGTCCGGGGGGAATTTGGTCATTAGGAATCTGGACCGGGCCCAGGATGGAGGAATGTACCAGTGCACGGCATTCAATGCACTAGGAGCAGTACTCAGTAGGAGAGCTAGCCTCCAATTTGCATGTAAGCTAATCAACTGTAAGTTAGCCAGCTATGTTAGCCATTCAATACAGGGTAAACAACTTGGGTCTTCCTAATGCTGGACCAGCTTTAAAACAAAAAAAGTACCCAAATCTTAAAATGCATATATTTTTGTTCAGGATAAGAAAACATTTGAACATGAATGGATTTTAAAGTGTTGCTAAATTCCTACAATTGGAGACTTTATAATAACATCTAGGCCACAAGCTTTTCTCAAATATTGTTTGACATCTGTATAGAAACAAAGCGTAGTCACATGTCAGTGTTGATCAATGCCGTATTGACCTTAAAACAAACTATTTGTTGCTATTTTTCAAAGAAAGATCTTGTTTTATTGACACAATATTATAATGTGCATCTCTACTGCATCTCTTTGCTGCATATCAAGCTGAGATGGGAAAATGTAAAAAATGACTTCTGCTCTATATTCTTGTATACATACAAGTCGTGCCTCTGAGTTCTGACTGTGTTTATGCCTTTCAGACTTAAGTTTAAAAACTCAAACGAGAAGTGCCGTGTCTGTGAGAGAAGGCCAGGGGGTGGTTTTATTGTGTGGTACACCATCATATGCAGGAGGTAAGAATATAACAGTGTTGCCTTTATTGTGCCTTCAGATATGCCAAATATGTGTAAAACAACTTTTGTTTTTGACTTTCCTCCTTTTACATTTATTTATTTGGCAGATGTCTTTATCCAAAGCGACTTGCAGTGTATGCAAGTTATACATACATGAATCTGAACTCGAAATGAACAACATTTGTGTTACAAACACAATGCACACATAAAAAACTAATTGTTAGAATATATGAAAGACTTCAAAATTGAGATTGCTAAAATATTCCACACTGAAATATTGTAGATTTGGGAAAATTGGGTGGAAAATGTCATATTGAGTTTAAATCTCAAATAATATTGGACTTTATAAATCTTTTTGTGATCTTCTATAACTTTGAAACTTATCTGAAAAATAATATTATTGCTGTCTAGGTGACATAATTGAGACATTAAAGAGATCTCATATGTGGCTTTTCTTTCCTTTGGGAGAGATTACATAATGTTCTTTTTCTATTTTTATGACCAGGTCTCTTTTGTACTTTTTTGTACACTATAAGGTGTTTATAAACTAAAATAATTTGCAGGATTTTTTCCATTTGACCAAAAATGCAAACTCAATCGATTGTCAAGCTTTACGTAAACAATTCTCTTGTGAGGTAAAGGGTGTAATTTCTGTATCTCTTGCATTTACAGATGAAATTGCAACAGTAATGACTCCTTCGATTGCCATTGGTCAGCCATACTAATGGCCTCGCCCCAGACTCGCTCCATTGGTTGACCCAGTGTTGCTGGGTTGAGCTGATTTACACAAACAGATCACCACTGGGCCAGTATTTACACCCTTTGTGGAATCAGTTTATTTATAGATGCCTTTGTATATTCACCTGGGAAAGCAGGAAGTGTTTTAAGATGGAAAAAAATTACACCCTTCACCCTTAAGTTCTCAGTGGTTTGTGTTTGGCTGACCTAGTTCATTTGTTTCGGTAATAAATTACATGTGTCCTGTGCTTTGCTTTCCAGATCTCTCATTTGCATGGGTCTTTAACGAATACCCGTACTTTGTTCAGCAAGACAATCGTCGCTTTGTCTCTCAGGAGACGGGAAACCTTTACATTGCCAAAGTGGAGCCATCGGATGTGGGCAACTACACTTGCGTGGTGGTAAATCGCATCACTAAGGGCAAAGTCCTCAGTTCCCCGACCCCTCTGGTGCTACGGATGGATGGTAATTGTCGATATTTTACCCAATGGGCCAGAGCCATGACATGGATTATGTGGTTATACATGATTACAGTAGAGTTCTAGGGCTGATTAAAACTAAATTAACCATTGACTATTAAGAGTCTGATTAAGCTGTTTGTACAGCTGGCATTTTCTGAGGTTTCGCTTTGCTGGCTGTTTGGTTTCCCTTGGTGCCTTAGATAAGATGAGACACAACCAAAAATATAGAACAAATCTTAGCAGTTCTTTATATGTTTGTAAGATGGCTATTCTTGCCATATAAGTTCTGTTTATCATACAGGGGGAACCGGATTTAAATCCCAACTTCATATATAATCTTGTTTTTAATAAGCTAAGCTAAAACTGAAATCTTAGCTTTAATAAGCTGCACTAAAGTTTTAGTTATAAAGTTTTTTAAATTTGAGCTTGGCAGCTTGCATTTTTGGTTGTGTGGAGACAGGTTTTCAAGTGACATTGTTGACAAATGTTCAAATTAAAGTGAACAATTGACAGAGATGTGTGAATGGAGTGTTTTTATAATTCACATGGCTGAAATATTCATATTCAAAATATTCAATTGTAATGGTTTTTAATAACTTTACAATATATGGTTAATTCAGTGTAAATTGATGTTACTCTCCAATGGCTGATACTGATTTGAAGTTTTGATTTATTGTGTGTGTGTGTGTGTTTAGTAGTATTATAGTAATATTTTATAGTACTTTATTTAGTTTAACGTTTGAAAGCAGCACTCAAAACACTTTATCTGCTGTTGTCGTGATGGCATATAAACCAGGCAAACACTTTTTTTAACTTAAGAAGATGGTGTAAATTAACTCTCCATCCTCAAGTTCTAGCAGTTTGTTTGGATAGGCTGAAATCATAGACAGCCCTGCTTACTTTTTCACAGTTCTAAATGTACTTTGCCATTAAGTAAACATAAACAATGGCTGGATAAAATATTTAACAACACCCTAAAAACTGCAGTAAACACCACACAGATTCACAATGTGTCAAGCTCCAGAATGGTGTATGAATTATTTGTTGCCTTTGTGTGTGTTTTTTCTCTAGAGAAGTAGCATTTCACCTACTCGCACTATTTGAAGTTATCGTATAATGTTTCCTACTATCATTCTCACCCAGAGGGAAGTTATGTTGCTCAAGAGACCTAATGGAGTTCTCAGTTATATTTCTTTGTTTTATCTATCTCCAAGTTTCATCTTTGTTCCAGATGTTTCCCAGAAAATTCTGTAGGCGTAAGAACAATAGACCCAATAAAACCATTTTTCACATACAGTACAGAGATAATATTTATGTGATAAGCTTAACTTGCTCATTTCGTCTTGGGCAAATTTAATGAGAAATATTTGAGATCATATTGAAATCTTTGAGTTTTGATTGCTGTTTTTGCTATATTAATTGACTGGAGTGCAGTTTGAGACATCTCAATTTGTTGAGATGATAATCTCTTTGAAAACGATTTCTCAGGAGTAAAATCTTAAACAAATTTCTACAGTTACTCTTCCTGTAATCTCATCGTCTATGAGAAAAAACTGAGATATTAAAGAAAAATCCATGCAATGAATTATTAATGGAAAGTAAAGCAGTGTGTTGTGTTTCACAGGTGTAATGGGCGAATATGAGCCAAAAATAGAGGTTCATTTCTCTGACATGGTTCCGGCAGCAAAGGGATCAGTTGTGACACTGGAATGTTTTGCTTTGGGGAAGTAAGTGGAATTCTGCTTTCCGATCAGTCGTGTCATTTTCTTTACGGGTTTTCTGGCTTTAAATAGTGCTCTGTCACTGAGCTAAATGTGTTTTTCAACTTGGTCCTTTTCCACCTTTTAAAAACATGCTTGTCAAGTCTGTTTGGGAAATACCATATAACGGTCAATTTTTTTGCCTTGAAGCTATTTTACTGTCTCGGTTGATCCCATTAGCGAGAGCCGTATACGTTGTCTTCAATTTCCTTGCAAAAAGAAAAAGATGGTGTCTTATGAGAAAATCTAACTCGTTTAGTATGTTAGAGCTGAGAGATGAGAAGAAAAGACAGTAATCTACACTTTAATTAAATTAAACACAATTTCCATCTGCAGTGGTTTTATCTTTCCTATTTTATCTGCGCTTCTCTCTCTCTCCTTCCTCTCTAGTTTATTTCTTTTTTCTCTGCTATTTTTAGGCCTCTTTTGCTTTTTCATTCATTATTTCCTTCTCTGTCTTTTCCTTCCGTTCAGCCCAGTTCCTGAGATCACATGGAGAAGAGCAAACGGAGTTCCGTTTCCCAGCAAGGTGAAGATGAAGAATTCCAATGTGGTCCTGGAGATTCCCAGTTTCCAGCAGGAGGACGCCGGAGGATATGAATGTGTGGCTGAGAACAAGATGGGCAGGAACACCGTTCAAGGACGACTGTCTTTCCACGGTATGATTATTCCATGTAATCTTCTCATATCAGAGCATATTAGAGCACTTGGTGTGGTAATGGCACACAAAGTGCTGCTATATTTAGCACACGGGGCGGTTGTGGTCTTCTGGTTAGTGAGTCAGGCTTGTAATCAGTAGGTTGCTGGTTCGATTGCAGCACCGGCAGGTAGCAACTGAAGTGCCCCTGAGCAAGGCACCTAACCCTGATTGCTCCCCGGGTGCTGCAGGGATAGCTGCCCACTACTCCAGGTGCGTGTGTTTATGACTTGTGTGTGTGTTCACTCCTCATTTGTGATAGGTTAAATGCAGAGGTCACATTTCAGGTATAGGTAAAACCATGTAACTTTCACACTTCTTGTGTCGAATTCATACATAGCAGTACCGTTGTTTTTAAACATGATGTCATTATTTCATAGCACATTTATAATAAGTTTGGTAAGGTAATTTTGCCCAAGATACTGTTTGTTTTTTAAAATATTACAATAACTGCACTTAAAATAATAATAATTAGGTAGCAGGTAATCTTTGCTATGTAATTTCCTCTGTTGTGGAAATTAATGCATGGTAATTATTTAAAACATTCTGATAATTGTTTGCCACGACCGTTAAAATTCTCTGCAGCGTTCACTGAGAGGAACTCTTCCAGCGCTTTCATTTAACAAGATTTTTTTGCAGTGAATTGCTCTTTGATTACTTTCTGCCCTGTCTGGAATTTCTTATAGTTTCCATATTCACATAGTAAAGACAGAAATAAATGACGCTCACGTAATGGATTTGGCAGTGTAATGTTGCATCGTGCCAAGACTCAGAAGTGCTAAATGCTAACTTCAGACACTTTCCTTGATCCAGAGGAAAGGTGTCAAATGGCAAGTGCTAGAGTTTGATAGAGCCAAATCCATTTAATATAGATGGATGAATCTTTACTAATTCTAAAGTGATGACAGGGGATTTTTATGACCTGCCAGTAAAATGATGAATTGATGATATGTTTTATTTGTGTGTATATATGAGGAATCCTTACTTCCAAGGATCTGTCATTTTTCTATCTACACAATAAGGAGCTGAGACTAATGATGTTGAGATATCCTTGGGTTGCTGCATGCAGCATGGGTAGCTGCATGCAGACTTACAGTTGCACGATGACTATCCGTGTTAAGACATTTAATTGTGTGGTAAAAATTGGGGATGATAGTCAATTGCAGAACAGCTATTCTGTGTTCGTAAATGTTAAAAACTTCCACATGTGGTGTGGTATTGACTCAAATAACATAAATATATGTTCCAAAAGAAAAGCATTCACAAAAACCATTAGCTGAAGTACAATAAAAAAAATCAAATATGCTATGCTAATTAACGCTATTTATTTCTTTATTTGTTAAGTATGCTCTCAGGTGTACATTTCTGAATTCACAGATAGATGAAACATTCTCATTATGAATGTAATTTCGCTCTGACATTCTCAAGGTTTATATGTGACTTATTGAGAAGGGTAGCAGGCCAGGTGCAACACTGACCTTCTGTTGAGAAAATCTGGCCTTCGCGAATGATAAAAACGATAAAAGTTTTCAGTGCTGTCAGAATACAAGTCCTTGTGTAATGCGGTGCATCCAACTATTTGAAAAAGAGGTGGTGAAAAAAGAGGGAAAAATTGCTAACACTTGCAAGGTTGCTCAGCTCATGGATTTTATAGATAGATTTAATTCTTTTTTTTGGGAAAACACAATAAAGGTTAATCATGTTTCTTGATGTGAGTGAATCTGTATGTGACTGTATGAGACCGATTAGGGAAATGATTAATTTCTACAAAAACCTGCAAGAGCAGTTATGTTTGTTTTAGCCAATTGATGGTCCAGCTATAGACTATATTTCAAGCTCTGTGATTGGTTGAAATCAATAATGTATAATGTCAGGAGGATGTCACACACAAATGTCACAAAAAAATGTGTTTTCTCTTAAACATAAACAAGAGCATTATGGGATCTGTGGGGGGATAGTAAAACTGTGTTTGGCAGGAATATGGAGTGAGACTTACTGTCACTAACACTATATTAGACATAATTAATCACAGTAATTGAATCTATAATTGATGTGCTTTTGTCTCCTCAGCAAAACCTCAGTGGGTGCAGACGATGCGAGACAGTGCGCTGTCGATTGAAGAGAGATTGTTTTGGGAGTGTAAGGCCAATGGGAAACCCAAACCTTCATACAGTTGGCTGAAGAATGGAGAACTGCTAGCAGGGCAGGTACAAATCAGCCTCATTGGCTTACCACAAATCTACAGTCTCCTTGTGGACCATGTGTTAGGACCCCGCCCACAAGTAGTGACATCATGCACAAACATTCGTATTGAGTGTGAAATCAATAGGCCTTAAATTACACTGTTTAACCAATCAGTAAACTCTTAACCATGACACAATTGCTAACAAATTGGATCCTTAGCTAAAATTATTCAGAATAGGTATTGGCTAAAAAATTAGTTAATTTCATTACAAGAAAAGTAGTTGTGTGTAAACGCATTAAATAATCACTTAGAAATGTCTGATATGTGTGTACAACCAACTTTAAATGATTATACAGGCTTTTCAATGTTTGTTAAAGCTTCATGCACAGCTGCTTTAAATGCTTGGTATCTTTTGACTGCCGTTCCTCTGTGTCACAGGATAGGATACAGATAGAGAATGGAGTCCTGACCATCAGTTCTGTAAACCTCTCAGATGCCGGAATATATCAGTGTGTGGCTGAAAACAAACACGGAATCATTTACTTTGGTGCCGAGCTGGTGGTGTTAGGTAAAACAACTTCTTTTCTTTCCTCATTTCAATTAGTTTCTCTTTGTGCACGCTGTAACTCTATTTCACTGTTCCTTTTTATTTTGGTACATTCTGAGGGTTTTTTTCACATGCAGCTGTTTGCTGGTTCTATTGGCGCTTCAGAAAAAAGGCCAGCGCGATTTCCTCAGAAAATGTGGTTCAAACTGCAATAGGGTCCATTATGAATTACAGAACACGGTCATGAGCTGGTGCGCTTTTGGGTTTTTATAGCCAAATAAACACTTGAAATGGGCTCACACACCAAGGAGCTGCCCTCTTTTCAACATTTCCCATAAGAACATTGATTTTGCAACATTTAGAGTGGGGCGGCGTGGCACTGGGGCTCTCAGTAATGTTAAGCCGTTATTGATTGGCTGGGGAGGGATGAGGGAACGTGGCCACTCTGTTGACAACATGACAAAGCCACGACTACGGGGTTCACCAGTGGAAAAACCTTTAAGCAGACAGTGAAAAAGGCCAGACTGAGACCTTTGTCATCAGCTGAGGGACAGAGGGAGAGGTGGAGAGCTCGATAAGGTCGTGGAGGACACCTCTGCTTTCTGACTGCAGCCAATTCCTTTACTGGCCTTTTCTAATGATGTTTGTGTATGGGCCAGCTGCCCCCAATAGGCTAATTAGGTAATAGAGATCCTATTTAGCAATGCTTTAGGCTGTAGCATGTTAACCATGGCAGTGAAAAAGTGCCTTTATTTGCAGCGTCAGATAGCGGCGCTTCTCGGCAGAGCAAATACATTAAGCTATGCAATTAGTGTTGGTCTATTAGCATTTTGTCATTACTGTTGGAAAAAATGTATATTTCATATACATTTAAAAGCCACTTGAAAATGCTGGATAGCTCCTCGTAACACTAGTAGCATTTGTCAATACAATATACTATAAGTTGCATTGCTTGTTTTCATTGGTGACCAAATGTAGTTTATATTACACATGATTGTATATCATTCTATAAGTAGATGACTATAGCAGATGTTGCTGCAAATGTAACAAAAGGTGGTTTATATAGTAATATGGTAATTTATATTTTTGGATAATCAAGTGAATTAAATACTTTTCAATTAACAGATTTAACTCGTTTCTCATAACATGGAGCTTGATTAATATAATTAAAAGATTTATTGAAAAGATTTATAAATCATAAATAAGTATTTGAAATTGTATCTCCAAAAGTATCTTCATTTTCTAGTTCAGGCTCTAAATTCTTCTTCAAATCTGAGCTAAATGTTTTTAACAGCATCTTAAAAATGTTGACAGAAATAGATACAAGGTGCTGTATTTGATTCCACCAAACCCATGTAAATGTTTAATAAAAGTGCTAGTTTTATTCAGCCGTGTGGATACCCAGCACAGCTTTCAGCCGTGCTTTCCGTTCATACTGGGGGCGGGAAATATCCGTGCCTGAGGCGGCAGTTTTACTCTCTTGACCCTGTGTTTCTTCCACAGCCTCGCCCCCAGACTTCTCCAGAAGCCCTCTCCGAGCTCTGCTTAAAGCTAAGGCAGGCAGCACGGTCTCTATGGAGTGCAGGCCGCAGGCTTTTCCCCCAGCCATCAACCTGTGGAGGAAAGGCAATGACCCGCTACAAAGCACTGATAGGTATAGATCTAATTGTTGCTATCTCTTCCTGTTTTATTCCCTCTATTCTTTCTCAGTGTTGGAGAGTAATGAGCTGCGTGTAATCTGGATTATGTAATCGGATTACAAAATATAAATATTACATTAATGCATTTTATGCATTGCATGGTTAAATGTTGTAGTAAATTAGTTGTGAAAACAGAAGAGGTTCTTGGGTAATTTCTGAGGAAACAGAGGAGAAACGTCTTGGTCGTAGTCTTGTAGTGCTTTTTCTGTTGAACACAGAGGGCCCTCATTTTGCAACATACAGAAAAACCTCCCATTAAATAAGACACAAGGGAAAATATCACTGCACAATTTGATCGTTGCTTTCAGATTTGCACTTGTTTTTGTCCTTAATTCCCCGCATTTCTTCAAGTAGACCATCTATCTTGTATGGCACAACAATTCTGCCATGTCCACACTATCTTCTCGAATACCGCAACTTAACAATTATCAAAAGAAAGCGGCTCCACCAATTGTGGAAGCCCACTGACCATAACACTCATGAATTATGAAGCAGGCCATTAGTCCAGGACAGCGGGAGGCTGCTTGGTATTATGGGATGGCTCTGTCAACTATGAAATAATTCCTGGTAGGAAGCCACTTGAGTAAACACAGCAGTCCGCAAGCCTGGCTCTTTTATAATGAAGTTAGATTAAATAGTATGGGGGGATTCTGTGAAGGGTGGAAAACTATTGTGGAAAACAATAGATTTGCATTAGGCTCAGTTGTTTGTTTTTGTTGGGTAAGACATCCCCAGTCCAATTTATTCGTAAGCAAGTTGCCAGGGAATTGTGCATTAACACATTAACATTCCGGTGCGGGGTTATGGAATGTTGGTCGGAATGTTCATCCGAATGTTCTGTTTGGTACTGTGGATGATAAACTGTGCTATTGATGTATATCATAGGCAGTTTTGAACTGCCCTTTGGAGATCCTACTGTACGTTTTAACAGATTTATTTCACAGCAGGAGTAACATGGGGCTGAAATATTTATGATCAATGTCTAGATACAAACTATGTAGTTATACTGAGATATTATAAAAAGGTAAAGCCATGGAAAAACTGCAACTGCTTTTATATAGAGAATAAATAAATATGGTTATGTTACAACGCACCACTATAAAACATATATATTGTACATGTGGGAAAAATATAGTTTATGCATTTAATAGTTAAGAAGTAAAGATACATATTCAATGCCACAAAATAAAATTTTACTATTTAGGTCAAGGGTTATTAAATAAATTATGAAGGGCCCGCTGGCCAGACGGTGCATCAGGGACAGTTGAACAGTAACAACAAATATAAATGTTTTCACAAGCATGAATTTTAAGTGTATGCAGTTATTGGCACAGTTATCCAGTTATTGATGTATGGATGGACACTGAATGACTCATCTCCCCCTCATAGCCAGCAGACTGCTCTGAGTGTTTAGTGAAGTAATGATGCCTGAGATTGTGTTCTTGAGAGCTGCAATTTTCTCCTTGCAGAACAGACAGGTACCGGTTCCATTAAAAGACCTGAAACATCACACACTTGCTTTTTAATAGTTAATATAATAATATAGTTAGTTATAAATAGAGAACTAAAAAAATACGAACTATAAATGTGTACGATTTTATTCCTGCATATAGTATTTGTTTATACAAATATGTTAATTTGATGGGCAAAAAGCTAAATAGTGAAATAAATGGTGTAAACAGATCTGTTGATTAGCGTGGGAGGAGTCTAGATTTGTTGTGCCATTATATGCTAATTTAGTTAATGGCTGAAATCAGTGCCTGTTCCCTATATAGCGCCTGTTCCCTATAGTTTCCTATATAGAGCATGTTTACTCATTATATAGAGAAATAAGTGAACAATTTAGTTCACAGCAACAGTTTTGAAACACTATATATGTAACTGACCCCAAAAAGTAAGGTCACTTTTGTTGTCATCTCCTACTGTGGATAATCTGTAGATACTACATCTGTGTCTATATATAGTCTTTGATATTTATTATAATGCTACTGTTTGATTCTCTAGAGAACTGTAGGATAACATTAAAAACTAAACCAGAAAGACCAGAAAATGAATTTTGATTTGCTAAATGTCTTGAGGAATAACCTTTTAGCACCACAGGGGCTGAACAGAACAGGCTGGTGATCTCGGAGGCCAATAGATTAAGACCCCTGACCTACAGTGGGTCAAATTAAAGACACTGGCTTTCAGTAAAGTAGGCATGTTTAAACTATAGAAACTGTGAAAGGGAAGAATGCCTAATTTAAATAATAAGGTGGATTTAGCAGCTCGGCCTGCTGTTATAGCCCATCAACTCTACGTTTGAAAGGGTGTTTCATGTGAACACACATTCTTCAGCCTCATTGGCTCTCGGGCAGCTGTACTCACTGAGCCATGGAAAGAGTCCAATGAAGAGATTCATATCCAAAGAAACACCTGATGGCTTCTTACCACAGTTCTTCTGTTCTGGAAAGATAAAAACAGTCATAAGTTTAACATGTTTTATCATTTCTCAGTGTTCTATATATATATATATATTATCTCAGTATATCACTTTGAATATCTCAGTATTTTATGTAAAGATGCTGGAATGTAACATTGTAAAATTGCAAAACATTGTAAATCTAAATCAACTTAACTTGATTTTATTTGATTTTATGTCGTTTTGTGTTTTTGTTTTTTAGGATAACGTTTCTCCCTGACGGGACCCTTCGA
The DNA here is from genome assembly GCA_036877545.1 of Yasuhikotakia modesta. Classification (NCBI taxonomy): domain Eukaryota; kingdom Metazoa; phylum Chordata; class Actinopteri; order Cypriniformes; family Botiidae; genus Yasuhikotakia; species Yasuhikotakia modesta. The sequence goes on from JBAJNP010002274.1 coordinate 26,221, forward strand.
ATCACAAATGTGACCAAGATGGACGGAGGGTCCTACTCGTGCTTGGCTAAAAACAAGTTTGGGGCAGCCAGCACTACAGGAAGACTACTTGTTACAGGTGAGAGTTACCAGATATTGTTTTGTATAAAAACATTGCAGGCTCCACTGTTTCAGGCAGTTGTATATCTGGTATATTCTTACTACAGACCTAAGCACCAATAATAATCTCTGTATAAACAACTGGATTTAACCCAGCCCACCCTTTACAGTTTTGTCCCGGGTCCAATGAAAGCAGCGGCCATGACGATAACATTTAATGAAGATCCCACTATTCTGCATTCCGAACGGAAAGTTGTTTGATTGCTTTTTGAAGCTTATGTGCTCTTCCAGTGTAATGTAACGCGTTGAGCAGTTCAGCTCTCCAACTGGCAGGTTTGTTCTGTCAGCTCAATTCAACAGGGATATAGTGGCTTTTTGTGTGTTGTTGTAATTACCTGCTTCCACGCTTCGCTTATGGCTTTGCAATTACCCTGGATTACACTAATGGAGCGTGTGAGGGTGCGGGTTATAGGTTGACATGCATATGAATTTAGAAAGAAAAATATAGAACACGTTTTTGCATCCCAGGTTTCAGTGCGGTGACTACAATCACATTCCGTTACTGCCGATTCCACCTGAACAGATCTCAATTCAAATTTGAATGGAAGCTGCATGTTAATATAAATGTTAAGCTAAATTAGCCACTTGAAACATTAAAACAATGTTTTTAAAAGGGGTTATATCACGAGAAATCTTTTTAATATTTTAAAATAGGAGAATTTATTGTTTGATTAAACATATTGAAAACAGATTTCTTCCCCAGTGTAAATCATTGAATTTCTGATATCACAAACATGTATTTGCTAACACACGACTGCCCAAATTTACATTTTCATTTTGTTTAGTTACAGTGAAGTAACAAAGAGCAACTAGGATAGATATTATCATTCCTAATCACAGAGGACTGATGGTAAGAATAGAACGTGTCATTCCAAAGAATCCTGAGAATTTCATGTTAACAGGGTCTCATGTAAACAGGTTTTTGCCTGTTTCTGCAGGCATTGTTTGGTGAATCTGTCACACTGTAATACAGGCTTTCAAAGAAGCTGTTATTAAGGGAGGGGTTACTTATTTCTGTTTCTTATAGGTAAGTTTATAAACGTATACAGAATGTTTATATTGAAGATTTAAAGACACAGCAGCGATAAATGCTACCTGGTCCATCAGTGCTCTTTGACATTTTAGCTGTAGGAGCAAGACACTTTTTTTTAAATGCCTGCCAATTTGTTTGGAAAATTTGTGTTGAAGATCTGTGCTGTAATCCTGCAGAGGCAGCCAATCAGATCGCATAGCTCAATGTTACCATAAAAGTAGATAATTCACAACACTTCATCATGGAATAAGTAGTTCATTAATTCATTAAATGTTATTTTTTTGGAGCTAGTTGGTTTAAATTTATTAATATTATATATTGCAATTTTTTTTACATTTTAAATCAAATTTAAATATACCTTTTAGACGTTTTTGTGACCAAAAGTGTTTCCTAGTGACAGGCAAGTGTGTCCCGTGACAAAGAAACAGTTGAGAAAAAATTTTAAATGAGCAGTAATGAAATGCAGCAACTACCAATGAGAGTGAACATAGTCTGCATAGTCGCACGTGAGCCCTCTCTTTCATAATACAGTAGGCAAGCCAGAAAAGTAAATGTTACTGGAAGCAATTTCACTTGTTAAACATGATTTGACTTTGCCCACATACAGGGATAAAAATAAAAAATGATGCTTGGAAAACCGTGTCAGAAATTCAGCATTCTAAGGGAGTTTGATTCCTGCATTGATTCTTGTAAATCTTGTTTGCGGTATGATGTATAATGTACTGCTGCAATTTATATACAAACACTTTCCCCTCCAGAATGTTAATTTTTTGCAGTAAGAATACATGATTCTTTGTAAATAGAACTAAAAGCTGCTTATGAGAAGCTGTGGCCCACTGCTGACCTTCTTTAACAATACAAGCTCCAGTGTCTGTGTGCGTGTTTGTCTGTCTGGGTGGGTGAGTGTGTGTGGGGGTGTGTTTGTGAGTGTATGCAAGTCTGTAACACCATCCAGACCTCAAGTTTCCCAATAAGAGTCATATAATAAGACCTCATTTGAATGAAATGGCTGAGAATGACTGTGTCTGATTTGGAGCAGATCCAACTCAGATCACTCAGGGACCGCTTGACATGGAGATCATTGTTGGGGAGAGCATTGTCCTGCCCTGCCAGATCTCCTGTGACCCTGCACTGGACGTGTCTTTCTCCTGGGCCTTCAATGGGCAGCTGCTCAGCAAACTGGATCAGCATTATGAGCATGTGGGTGGGGTAAGTTATTACTAGTTATTAAAATGCCCATCTGTGCTCACTTTTAAAAGTCATTAATTGTTAAAAACTGCTTTATATAATGACAAATTTATGGAAAAGGAATGTTTGGTCCCAGATTAGCTGCCGATTTATCCTAAATTAGCCTGATTTTGGTATTGTTCATTCAAAAAAATCATTCATTCATTCTGTCATCTAAACTCATTAATATTCATTCCAATTCATTTTATCTCATTTATTCTTATTCAATTATTTATTCAGGCTTTTTTAATTTGAATGGTTTTATAATGTTTGTTGCTTGAAAATAACAGCGTTTTGTGTTTTGTAACATCCCTGATTTGGTTAACAGCGTTTCCATTCACCACTTCTTACCACAACATTCAGTCTGAGTCACAGGTCCTATTTTGTACCATATTCATTCAAAGTGTCCACTGTGTAATGGCTCTCCTATTATGCTGTGAGCCTGAGGTGCAGTTAAAAGCTGCTGGACTGGGCTGGGATCAATTGATCTTTCTTCTTTTTGAGGTTTTTAGCTGTTGTTTCCACTGCTTAGCAGCCCTCCACATTTACTTTGAGTCTCCCCTTCACAGAGTAAAAATCGATACACCACAACTTTTACCTTCACTGATCTAAAGCGTGATGTCCTCACCTGACTCGGTCGGGTCTCACGTCTCAAATCACATTTCTCTGAAACCTAATGATGCTTTTCTTGAAATTGTAATGACTTTTAGGACAGAGGGGGTGCTGTAATGAGGACTGACTGGTCAATATTGAACGTGCAAATTTAACAGGGTGATCCTGCAATGGATTCATCAATCACGTTTCACACACTCTTGCAAAATATAGTTTTCTGTCTCAAATCCTAGCAATACATTCATTTTGGGAAATGAAATTAGGACACAAATTAGGACACACACACACAAATAAAACACAGTCAGTTTTACTTAAGCCAATAATTATCATTAATTAAATCCCAGTTCTCATAAATTCTCTGATATCAAAGTTCGTGTTGGATTATGGCCCTGAAGTTCACAACATGGACTAATTCATTTCCATAATAAAGCTAAATTTGTAGCCTAACATCCTTAGTGCTGAAATAGCAGACTTGCCTTTTGTTCCTAACCACAATCTCACCCTTCAGATAAGAGCACACATCTTATCTCATGTAATTTAATTGATCTGAAATGTAGGCACTTTTATTAAATTAGTGTGGCTGCCTGTGCCAAATGCTTCAGTGGAACTGTGACCTGTCTCAAGCATGGACAGCATCGACATCTAAAAGAAAGATTTCTTTCTACAGCAATTAAGAATTTAGACTGTGATAATTTTTTAATGCACAGGTAGAACTTTTCCTACCATTGCGGTAATTCAATCTTGAAGTATTCTACCTTTGTTTGTGTGTCTGCGGTTAGCGCACCAGCTAGTATGCAAGCATGACTGTCAAGAAATGAGACGCAGCCATAAAATAAACATTTTTTATTTTCAAGATTTGACAGATGATCAATTGCTTTGGTTTTTAGACCAGTAATACATTTTTGCTAACTGTTAGGGAAACAAAACAGTATTTTGACCTCAAAAGCCACTGTTTGTACTGTCAAGTCAAACAATTACTTACTTATCCACCACCATAATGCCTCTGAATGATCTGTAGTTTACAAATAAAGATTTTCCAATTTATTGAGATCTGATATTAATTGCATAAAATTTGCATAACTGACAGCCCTAATAAGGAATTTAAGTTTGTTTTCTGTACAGTAATTAAGGACCTCTTAACTGTATAATGTATTGTGATTCGACCTTTTTAATTGATAATTATATATGTATCATCATTATGCAAACATCTGAATACAGTTTTTGGTATCTTAATTAACTTACCTGTTTCCATGGTACTGCCTCCAACCTTTATGCAAAGCATCCTTCCTCCCTGTTGGATTAATTGCAGTATGTGGATTTAGTTTCCTTCACTTGCATGGTTTCGTATCACAGGGCGTCGTCATACTGAATCCAATCACTCTGTCTCTTTAATGTGATTAAGCTCTATTTAGCCAATTAGCCAGTAGGATTGTTAGCTGGTTTCTGTGCAGTGCTGAATGAGCCCGAGGGTTGGCCATAGGGAATGTTTATCCATGACAGACGTTTCAAACAGGTTTTGCCCAAGTTGTCCATTAGATGTGGAGTTCAGCCACATTTTCATTCCCTAAACCCGGCGGGGTGTCTACACTTACTGAATCACTTGCTGGGAAGCATAGCAAACAACTCGCATATTACTGTGGCTTTAAAGTCTGTGTTGATCGAGTGGATGGTAATGGTGTGTGTGTGTTTGTGTATGTGTCTGTGTGTGTGTATCTCTGTGTGTGTCTGTTTATATATCCAGAGCACATCTGGAGATCTGATGATACGAAACATACAGCTGAAACATGCTGGGAAATATGTCTGCGTGGTCGACACAGATGTCGAGAGTTTATCAGCTGCAGCCATTTTAATCGTGAAAGGTAAGTGCACATGGCTAAAATTTGTTATTAGAGTTCAGATGGAAAACCTGATGCAATAGGGCTGAATGATACAGCTAAAACACTCAATGTTTTTTCAAGCTTGAATGCTCCAGTCCACATTCATTTTTATTTACTGGAAAGAAAAACCTACTACATTCTTTGTTGGAAAACCATGCAGTCTTTCATGAAGATGTATGTGTGACGTTTTAATTTTAATTTTTGAGCAGCTGTTGCCATAATATAACCGGCAACTCATTGGAATGATATAACCATGTGTAAATATATATATTGCCTGGACCTAAATATAAACAAATGTCATGTACATTTCAGTAGGAATAATTGGAGGAACATATCAAAGCTATTTATAAGTCACAAATAAGTTTCGTAGAGGATCAATAGACTGACATCCATACTTTTCCTACTGTAGTTTTTAAATATTCCTTTTAATACTGTAGAAGTCATGTCAGATGTTTAAACGTGACAGAACCGCTTCTTTGTTTTTCATATTTTTAACCACCAGGATTTAAATGTGTACAAAAAGTTCAACCACAAAGACATGCTTTGCATTCTCTGCACATTTTAATTGGTTCTTTGCAATCTTTCAAAGCAGACTTGCTTTAGCTGTTAAGAAAACAAACAAGCTTCTGAACATCCAGCTTTACTACGATTCTAGAAAGATTTAGCATGTCTAAATCTTTAACACCGGGCTTGTATGGTGGGCCTGACTGTAGTGCTGAGGTGGGCCAATAGGAGAAGAGATTCCTGAAAGGGTGAACTAGTCTATACTTCATTTGAAGGCAACTTTGTTTCTAACTGCTAATTTGCCACTAATTGTCTGATTTGATAAGGTCCCCCAGGAGCCCCAGATGGTGTAACGGTGGAGGAGATCACAGACAGCACAGCTCAGCTTTCTTGGAGACCCGGCCAGGATAATGGCAGCCCCATCACAAGCTATATCATCCAGACCAAGACGGCTTTCACTGTGGGCTGGCAGGCGGTGAACACTGGTAACAATACAGGATTAGCTAAAGCTAGTCAAGCGGAGCGTCAATTCAGAGAGAGGCTGAAATTACCATAGCAGGTCTCATCTGCTTTTTAAAAAGAGGCTTATGCTTGCTTTGAGTGTGTATATATAAGGAGCTCTAAGTACTAACACAGGATGTCTTAATCTGGAGCTTGCCTGGTCGTATGTAATGTGAATTCATTGAAACAACATCCCACACAGAAATAAGATGTTGAATAGAGGAATTTTCGTACTGTGACATTCTGGGCGGCAATAGCGGCCTGTATTGTTGACTTTACCGTGTAAGCCAGGTCACTGCTGTTAAGCCGTGGCTTTTCTGTTTGCTCTCAGTCCCGGAGGTGATTGACGGGAACACTTTGACGGCGACTGTGGTGGATCTGAACGCATGGGTAGAGTATGAGTTCCGAGTGCTCGCCAGAAACAGTGTCGGCGTGGGGGAGCCGAGTCCGGCATCTCTTAAGACAAGGACCGAAGATGCAGGTGGGTCCAATGTTCTGGTGTCACTGTGAGAAAGGTCAGGTACACATTACAGCTTATCTGATCAAGAACCACCCACTTAGACAGATGGACATGTAAAGTGACCAATCAGAATTTATGACAAATTCCAATCAGAAGAGTTTTATGTAAAGGGTTAAAGGGCAGGTTTATGTAAAAATAATTGTGCATAAAATTGGATTGGTGTGGGGCAGATGCTGTTGGTGGTTATACAAAAAAAACTTTTTAAAAAATCACTAAAATTGTGCACATACTCTGTGAGTATCATACTCATACTCCTGAAAGTTAAAAAAAACCCTCTCTATAAACTAAGAAAACAAAGTGGAAAACAAAAGTTCTGCTCATGGTATCTATTTAAGTTTCTCTGAATATTTTTCAAAGCAAATCCAGCTATTTCAGACTGATCACAAAATCCTGTGGCTCTTTTATTCCCAGAAGTGGCAAGAAATCAGCCAATCATATTAGAGCTTTCCAGACTGAGAAAGTAATTTACATTGCATCAGAAGTCGGTGAATGGCATCCCGTGGGCGAGCCATCTGAAGCTGTGACTACCATCATTCTGAGTGCCTGTATTCCTCAAATGTCCCATGATGAAGTGATACAATTTTACTGCATTCAATGCTACAGTGCCTCTGTATATTATGGAACAAATTATTTTTCCATTATTGTGAAGAGACTCTTAAAAACTGTGAAATTCACTGGCAACAAAGCCATTTAACTCATATCATAAGACTTTGAATCCACAAGCAAGACAGGCAATGCATTTATGCATCTGCCGTTTAGAGCAGAAACATTGGCATTTCCTCTTTGTTTTCCTGTGCACAGTTCCTGACACGGCCCCCGCTGATGTTGGAGGTGGGGGTGGCTCCAAGTCAGAGTTGGTGATAACATGGGAGGTAAGTCATCTGTCTATATTATCACTCCCTGTGTGAGAGGTAATAGTTTGGGCTAATTAAATGGAATTGAATGGGGGTGTTTATTACCCAAGTTAAAGCCAAGCCTGTTTTCCATCTGGGTCCTTCACTCTCATAATGGCATTCAATTCAGATTTTGTTGCATATTAGAACGAGGCTCATTTTCAGTCTCGGAGGGCTGTGGCACTTTGCAGAAACAAGATGGGATTTGGAATGGCACTGGGTGTAAGCCTGAGACTGAATCTGGTCTGTATGTTTTAATATCACTATAGTTTCATGTTTCCCTCTTAGCCTGTCCCTGAGGAACTTCAAAACGGAGACGGTTTCGGCTATATCATCGCTTTACGACCACTGGGGGAGGTCAACTGGACGCATGCCGTCACCTCCACGCCGGGACAGTCCCGTTTCGTGTACAGGAATGACACCATTCTGCCCTTCTCTCCGTTTAATGTGAAAGTGGGGGCCTACAACACCAAGGGTCAGGGACCGTTCAGCCCAGTAACCATCGTGTTTTCAGCTGAAAATGGTGAGATTGTAATCGCACTGTGTAGATTTAGTGATGCAATTGTTTTTGGTAATTATTATTATTTGTAGTCTGTCACATCTTATGATTAATTACATGCACAAGCAAATTGTTACACTTATGACCTTACTGTCTTTATGATGGGTAAAATGCTCCTTGGTAGCAAAGTAATGTTATGCACACATCCATATTCATACCCATAACACACCTGTTATTCAGAATCGACCCCAAATTAAACTTGATATCCACTTCCCAATCCGCTGTGGGACCGTTTGATGTGTTCATCACACTATTCATAAACTTCTTACATAAACACTTTTATGCTCATTTAAATTTTGTGACACCCAAGCCACGCCCATCCTTAATTATTCAAGCCTAATGTACAGGGGACCTGTCACGGGTGTCAATTTTCTGTTGTTTATTCGCTGACACTTGCAGTAATTTACCTGAAATCTTTAAATCATTTCACAGTAAGTGTCTTTGTGCTTCTTCGAAATGTCCGAGAAACCAAAATAATTTTTTTCTTTCAGCAATTACAAAGCAAAGCACATACTGTAAATGTCAGGGATATTTCAGCTCTGAAACCTGTGAGTGGCATGCCCAGGATTTAAAACAGCGTGAGAATCTTTTAGCTGGTCATGATGACGGTGCGACTCGATGTGGGACTCTTTATTGTCAGCTTGATATTAGTTATTACGGTGTGGCGTGATGGGCAGACAGTGCTCTGTCAGTAAGCTACAGCATTAATTGAATTTCTGTACAGATAATGTTCCTTTGTGTCACTCAGCTAGGCCATTACAATAAAGGCCAGTCATTTACAGTTTTAGATAAAAACGATCTTGTATCCGACTTGCTCTGGCTTGTCCTCTAGAGATGAAGTTTTGTGGGAAGACGTGCTAGTGTCCTTCTCTTCTCATTTAGTCTCTTCATCTCTTTTGTTCTCATCTTGTCATCTTTTTAAAGCTAATTCACACTGATTTGACAAACTTCAACATGGCCATTATATTCAAACATGTATTAGAATGTCTATGTTTGTTGGCATTTGTCTGATCTGTGCGAATTAGCCTTAAGTAGCCTTAATAAATTTCATATTATCTCATCTTTTCCCATTTTGTTTAATTTTGGCTTATCCTTAACTTTAACTCTTTAATTTCTCCTTTAGTCTCTGCTTTTTTCCTCTAGTCAATTCCTTTCTTTTCTCATCTTGTCCTTTTCTCTTCTATTATCATCTGTTTCGTGGTTTTATTTTCTGTACTATTGTACTACGTTCTATTTTATTCTGTTGTAAGTCCCTGTTCTATTCTGTTCTATTGTATTAAGGTCTATTTTATTCTTCTCAATTATATTCTGTTCCACTCTGTTTTATTACATTCTGTTCTATGTTGTTCTGTTATATTCCACCCTGTTTCATTTTGTTTTATTCTTTCACAGCCTGTTCCGTTCTGTTCTTTTCTGTATTCGTTTGCTTTCTCATGCTTTTTCCTCTCTCCTCTCAGAGCCCAGTGGTGTTCCTGGTGGAGTGTGGGCCAGAAGCGTTTCTGCCACTGAAATTGAAGTGATGTGGCACATTCTCAGTGTCTCCACAGAAAGAGTGTTGGGCTATGAGGTGCGTCCCTTCTAAATGGAAATGACTCTCTGTCCGGTTTTGAAATGCACTATGTGTTCTGTCAGCACCTGTCATCTCCCACACCGCACCTAAAGTTCCCTTTGTACCCATGGAAACGCTCCATTTTGAAAATGGGGAAAGGGTGTCTTGTTCAGACCGTATGCATGGCAGCCCCCCCACTGCAGCAGAGGAGAAATGGCTCCTCCTGATCCCTTTTAAGGACGTAGAGAACACATTACACATGCATCTCCCTCTATGTTATCCCAAACCCACTGTATGTAAAATAACATTGATGTACTCCTCTATAATGAGTCCCCTGCATTGAACATAATGGCACCATGACGTTTTATCCCAGGGGCTTTAAAAACAAGCTGTACTTTCTGTCCATTGCTGGAAACAGGTGGTGTACTGGGAGGATGATACCAAACCAGAGACCATGGGCAAAGTCAGAGTGTCTTCCAATCAGAACAAGGTTAACATCAGAGGCCTGAGAGGATACACTCAGTATTTCCTGACAGTGAGTGCTTTCAACACAGCAGGGACTGGCCCCATCTCACCCACCATCAATGTGACCACCAAAAAGTCCCGTGAGTATTTGGTGAAAAGCATCAATTTAGGCCCCGCCTCCACATTCACCATCTAGTCTATAGTGTATATATACATATCTGTTGTTGTATTTACTATTTGTTGTCCCTTTTCTTTGATAACAGTGTCAGTTTTCATACAAGCACAGATTTAATAGAATAGTTGTCAGGGATAAGCAAATTCTGACAGATTTTTTTATAGAAAATAAATCTTTTTATTTATTTTATTTATATATTTGATTTACAACAAATAGGCAGCCAGGTGCCTCTACTGCATTTCTCTGTGAAGTCGGTCACATGTTATTTATACTGTATTTTCCCCTCAGCACCCGGACAGCCACCTTTGAACGTAGAGTGGAACCTTATTGGCTCTAAGCTTACTGTTCATTGGGAACCCGTCATTTCACTGGAAATGGAGTCAGAGGTTACTGGGTATCAGGTAAGTGCTTCCCAGCAATGAGGGAACTGACGCCAGTCTGTAAAGAGCATTATATTCACATAATCCTATTAGCTGGTGCTGTTCCCCTGAGCAATTAGCAAAACATTGACATTAAAATGCATATATGATTCCTCATGTGTATTGCAATTCGACACACCTTAGAGGAAACAAAAGTTAAAAATAAAACAGCATCCAGAAAATAGATGCTATACAGAGCAACACAGCTGTGCTAATAAACACTTTGCATCCCTACTGTGCTGATAATTCGATTTTACTTCCCTTACTGACTAAAATAGCTTGTGCTGAATAAAGGTGAGTGTTTGTTAGCATCTTTCCTGTTTGTTTTTCCAGGTGTCTTACAGAAGGAACCAACATAAAGAAATTAACACGATATTAACAAACCTGACCTCAGTGGAGCTTGTGTTACCCGCCGATGACGATTACATCATTCAGATCCGAGCGCTGAGCGATGGGGGGGAGGGAACGCCCACCGACCCCATCAACATCCACAAACTTAGTAAGTTCATACTTTTATTGCAAGCTTTAACTGTGAAATCTCTGCAATGTCTGGGAAGAATCAATATTGGCTGAACCAATGGCATTGGGGGCGGGGCTATCTAGTGTTTTAATATCAGATGGAGGAAGTGTTTGAAACATGCTTTGCCAAAATTATTATTTACTGTACAGTTTGGTGCTGGTAGTGGGCAATATTGTGTTGATAGATGGATAAGCCTATCAAAGTACTGTTACATACACCAATCATAGTTGCATACTAGTTTGTTTTGTTTTATTTTTGTACTTTTCGTCTGTACTTTTTTTTTCATTAAGGTTTATAGAGTCACTTCTTTCTGACAGAAATCGTGCTTTAAATAAAACAGCAAGCCACCCTTTTAAAAGCTAAATTGATAACAGCAAACCATTCTGTTGTTTTTATTTTGGCATCTGTACTTTAATATCTACTTCATTACATAAAATTACATTGTGTAATATAAACCCCCAGACATGTTCAAACTGTATTCCTCTACCCTCCTGTTTCAAGGGCCATGATGTAAAAGATAAATATTCGGTGCTGAAGGGATATTAAACACACAGGCCTCTATAATTATAAACAATACACAGTTGACCTCATAATGTTCTCTCCTCGTTCCCCCGAGTCGACAGCACAGGTGCAGTTTGCAGCGCGGATGTTCCATTGCAGCAGCCTGCGGATTTTAATGCGACACTTTAAATGAGTTCTCACTGATGTGACGTGTCCTCCTCGTACACCTTTTCTTCTCCACTGGGCCAAGAAGTCTTATCTTTATTAACTAGCCCTAGCTCTCGCCATTTATCTCTGCCCGTTCTTCTCCAATCCCCCATGAATACAGCGTTACAGGCTGACGCAACTATAAGGGACAACGTTCCCTCTGCTTTATTATTCACATTTTTCATCCATTGGTCTGCAGTGTCTAGCGTTCATAAAATGCGGTGGCTTTTTCTGGACATTAATATTGAAAATGATTGTGCTAGTGCTGACAGCTAAGGGTTTATAACCTGCTTTAGCATTAATTAGTTATTTATTGGAGTAATTTAAACACAGAGATACCAGCTCAAAGACTATCTACTGGGGTATTAATGCAGAGCCACTCAGAGAACTAAACTATCCATGGATGTAACACCATTAATTCAAAGCTATAGACTGAAGATATAATTGACAGAAAAGCACAGGGCTTATTAAACTTCAATTATCCATAAGCCCTTTTAGTAATGATGCTCAGGACATAGCAATGAATTGTGGGAACTTTTACTGTACATTGTTTTGGAACTGAGCATTTTTTTAAATAAAATGTAGAAATTGTTGTGGGGCCCCCTTGGACCTTAAGTATTCAAGCTAATGAACTTTAGCATATAACTTACATTTATTAGACAACAAACCAGTATAATACCTCAAAGAAGTTCAGGGTTCAGGCGTTCAGAGGTGCTCAATAACCTGGGACTTGGGCATGGGCTAGTATGCAGCAACTTAGAACACCCTAGTGACCACCTAGCAATACCATAGCAACCCCTCAGAACACCCTAGCAACCCCTTAGTGATGCATTTAAGCTTTAGCAACTATAGTAACCTAGTGCCCACAGCACCCCTAGCATCATGGCAGAGAGTTTTGCATGCAAGCACCACTCAACATTTTCTTCAGAAAATCTAGTTATTTATTGAAGTAATTTAAAGAGAGAGCATCTACCGGGAAGTGAATGTAAACCGCTCAAAGCACCAGGCTGTCCAGCACAGTATGTTGATTTAGTGCCAAACACTGATATACAGTAACTATGATATAAAACCACAGGGCTAATTTCGTTCCCTGGGTCTCACTGATGTGTTTCTTTATTGCTGTTATGTTTCCTAGTTTATGTGTATTCATTAATCACAAGTTAATCTGTTTCAGTAGAGCCCCCTTAAAATCTTTCTGTCTCTCTTTCAGGTATGAGCGTACGAGGGTCCAAAGCCTGGCGAGCCAATACCATCCCAATCTCCTTACTTTCTATTATCGCATTATCGACAGTAAGAACAACTTTGTGTTAACAGTCTGAAGAATTAAACCCCCGAACCTGTTTGATTGGCCGTGCTCTTCCTCACTGAGGAATCATGGAAAAGAGGCACCAAAATACTTTTGAGGCAAGATTATCGATCCGTCCCACCATAGTTATCTGAGCCAACGGCTGGCGATCTGTCTGAGGAGCATGACCGCAACACAACAGTGTCACAGCAAATGGTTTCCGTGTGCATGTTACGTACAGCAGTTATCATTGTCTTCAAGCAAGCGTGCTGAGGCTGTGAAGGTTTTTGAACAAGGGGGATAACTCATTTTACTGCACTGAGATTTTATCTCTGCGATCCCTCCAAACAAATGCCTTATTTTCATGTACATGCCAAAGTAGTTAGGATCCTTGTTAGGTTCGTATTGAGCTACTGTTTGTTATCATTGTTTTGTAATTATTACACCCTTAACAACATTTAGCCTTTGCTTATTGGTTCAGTTACTTGTACAAGAGTCTATGTGCCTTATCTATGTTTTAGGCTTGCATTTATTTACTTCAGGCACCGTGTTGCAGCTACAAGCCTCTAGTTCTCATTGCGTTGTTGCCACAATGTTACATTAGCATTATGTAGATTGTGTGTTTTGACTTATGCTGTTTGAAACTATGTTAACAGCAGGAGACAATAAGATGGTTATATTTGGAATCGCAACAAGCATAAATAAGTACAACATGCCACTGCTACCTACAACCCCGGCGTCTGTTATTAGTGTTCTGTGAGTCATACGAATGAATTACTGAAGGGAATAAATTAGACTTTTAAACCAATAGCACATGCTAAAAACCTTCTTAGTTGAAATGGGTTCTAAAGCACATCATAACGGCTTTCATTAGGAAACAGACCTAAACCATTAAGACATATGAACGGTTCTAAGGCTTTGGTTTAGCAAATATTACCATTTTGTGGGCCAACCCTCAGTTTTAGCTAGCAGAGTGTGTGGAATAGTTTAATTCACAAGAGTGACCGATTTTTTTACAGTGTTGTGAACCATTTCACAGTTATCTCAGAGACTTTGACTAAAAGGTTTAATGGTCCATAAGCATTATCACTTTATCATAAAAATATTTTTTCAATATTGTCACTTTACAGTATATTTGAGTATTATGAGTTTATTCCATTATTACAAAAAATCTAAAAAAAATAAGTTTATTTTTTAAGTGCTACAAGCGTCAGTGAAGTGATGATTTCATGATGACAGGACAATAGGTTTATTTTAGTCATCCGTGAAAGAGAAAGATCATCCATCACTTATTCACCCTCATGTCATGCCAAACCTGTATGTGTTTCTGAGAAAAAAGAAGATATTTTGAAGTATGTTCCCACAACAGTTTCACCCATTGACTTCCAGTGTATGGACACAAACCCAAGTCCATAATGTGTGTGTGTGTGTGAGTGTGTGTGTGTGTGAGTGTGTGTGTGTGAGTGTGTGTGAGAGAGAAAATGATCTATACAGTCTACACTAAAGTCTTACTAAAGTCTTACTAAAGCATAAACTCAGAATGCATTATTTTTGTACATTACGTCCATCAAATTTTCCATTGAGTTTCTGCTATTTTCTTTGCCTTTGGGTTATGTGCAGTATTATATGCGAGTGAGCATTCTAACCTGCAGCTGCTGTTTCTATGCACAGCGCTGTATGTAAGGAGCCTTGTATGGATACCAGTAAGATAAGTGCATTCCCACTTGTTATACATTTCAACAGTGTGGCTAGTACTACATGCTGAATACAGCAAACATCTGTTCCATCTCAAAACCTCAATGCTTAATGTTTTCTAAAAGCATTTTATGACTGTGTATGTTATGTCTGTTTTGTCTGTTTGTATTTTAAGCTTCTTTAGTGAACATCACAAGAAGTTATTCACCAATAAGGAATTGCAACCAGTATTTATTGCACAGTTTGGTCCCTAGTTAATTCAGGTATTGAAATTAGGTAATGGCATAAACATGCCCTTAAAATTAGCCCTGAGCAAATCTCCATAGTGGAGGCTAGTTCTGAGACTAGATTCTAGCTGATAAATAAGACAACATAGACATCTAAGTCTAATTCTAAGGACATACAAAATGACTCCACCACTGCAATTCAGGCCCCAGGGTCGACTCTTTAAAATGCCAATGTAGCATTTTAAAGTCGACTGCAGCGCATGACAGAATTTGTGCTCAGTTTTAATGTTCTCTATTATTTGATCATCATTTTGAGAGGCAAAAGTTCACCACAGTATGTTTGTTTTATTTGTTTGGCCGTATAGCATCGCACGCCGGACTGCGGCACAGATTCCAGACCACTTACCAGATGCTCCTCAGGGTCTTTCTAGCTGAATCAGATGTGTTTAGGAAACTTTGGAGCGGAAATCTGCTTACCTAGTAGCACTCAAAAGTGGAGAAATGTTTTAGGGACAGGCTTTGAAATTGTACACAGCACAGTTCTGGTAATTACAATACTTTTCGCAATTCAACAAAACATGCTGCCAAAAAAGACAATAAATACACCGGAAAGAGGAAAAATAAGGGGAAAAGAATGTGAAAAGTTAAAGGAACCCACAGCCCATTTGTTGGACACATTAGGAAAGACACTAGGGCACTTTCGAAACTCCTGCACATTTGGCCTTGGTTTTGAATGGTAAGGTCAAATATAAAGCAGCATAAAGTGAGATTAGATGAGAACACGCACTTGTCAATGCTCTTTGAGGGAGAAAAGTCTCATTGTCCCCACAGACTTGCCGTACAATATAGATGTCACATCAAACTCTGCTGAGGCTCTTGGATGTTTTGTGTCCGGGGTGACGGCTGCTGCATGGTTTTGATTTAACCTTTGATAATGGCTGCTGACATTTAGGTGCCTGTTGGGACTTGAGTATTATGTTCTGGATCAGTCGCTCATTTTTGTGGAAATTATTCAGTGGCATCAGAAAACTTCATCTGAGATCCTTAAGTGCTTATTATAAATGTAAAAAAAGACAAAAAATTCATCTGTTTGTGATTGCTTCAAAAAGTTTTAAAAAAGACAAAAGTGGTTTGTGTTTTGTAAGTATTGTTTGACGGCTTGAGTTTAATGACATCCGCATTGTAATGCTTTTTGTTTTTTAAAAGGTCAAGTGTTAAAACGAAGGAGTTTATCTTTTAAAAGTAACAGATTATGGCGGCTTTGATTAGAAATTGATTTGTGGAAAGATTAAATAGTGATTGCAAATTAGTTTTTTATCTTTTGTTTTGGTTCAAATGATAAGATGAAGATTAATGTGGTTTAGTGTTAGATTCAACTAGATTCACCTTCCATGTGTTGATAATGTGTTAAACACTTGACCCGATGTTTTGATATTTCTGTATTAATACATTGTTTTCATCTCTGTGAGATGATGTACTTGATCTGAATACTGTTTTCATATTGGAAAGAATTTGACTCACTGTGTA
Source organism: Yasuhikotakia modesta (assembly GCA_036877545.1). Classification (NCBI taxonomy): domain Eukaryota; kingdom Metazoa; phylum Chordata; class Actinopteri; order Cypriniformes; family Botiidae; genus Yasuhikotakia; species Yasuhikotakia modesta. The sequence continues at coordinate 42,655 of JBAJNP010002274.1, forward strand.
TAGTAAAGCTGTGCATGTTGATTGTTTAATGTGTGTACATTTTCTAAAGCAAAATTTAATAAAACTACTTATTGAAGATTTACCTCAATATTGTCCAAAGCTTTTGTACTGAGACATTGTCATGTTATGTTATGTTTTATGTTACATTTTAGATTATATTCCATGTTCCTGTGTAGCTTAACTGGTAGAGCATTGCGTTAGAAGATCAAAGGTTGTGGGTTCAATCTCAGGGAACACAAGTGTATGTGTTGAATTCACTGTAAGTTGCTTTGGTTAAAAGTGTCTACCAAATGCATTATTATATTATATTATATTAATATTATATTGCACTGTGGCATGTTCTATGTAAAAAATCAACTAGCTGAATGACAAATTTGCCAAATGAAATGAAATTGTTACTGTAGCCTGAAAGCCTTAAATGAACGTCATGAGACTATAATGCTGTAAACATCATTAGTATTTCCTGGTGTCACACTCATAAGCCTCTAACCTATCACTGCTGTTTAATTACAGGAGTGAAGCGAGCAGATGAGGCCCTGATGAGCAATTATCAAGAGTGCAACATGCACTTAATAATTATGCTGCTTTTTAATGCATTTTAAGGGACCTGGATCTACCCAAGTTATTTAACAGTGTTTGCCATTAACTTTGAAATACCCATCAGATATTATTGAAGTTACACTAATGGCCCTTGCACCTCTGTGGCTTTCTGCTAATTCAACTATTGTTTCGCTATTAAACCAGTAGAAATATATGAGCTATCCAGGCTATTAACAATGCTAATAGATTTCCGTGAAACTGTCCTATTCATCTTAGCAAAGCACCAACCTCATCGAACCTGAATTAATTTTGGTCATAAGGCACATGAGAAAGCTTTGCAGCTCTGAGGTACCGGCAACTCATTTACAGTAACTAAACCCTTAAATACAATAAAGGTGTTTTTGCTGTGTCGCGCACATTCTTGTGTCTCAGCATTACATCTGTGCTGTTGTTGGGCAAACTGGTATTGTCCAAGGGTAGGATGTAAAAGAGGAGTTACTGCAGTCTATTCAACATGACGTTTTATGTATCTTGGAGTGAACTATATATTTTTAAGTGTTTTTCCTCTCTGCGCTTTTACTCTGGCATTGATTCATACAACGGCCTGTAAAGCGGTAGCCCCTAGAATTGCTCTCCTGGCTGTGTCCTGGCTCTCCTGTGATGAATGCTGTATGCTCTGTGCCCTGTCTATGATAAACTGTCCGTAGCGGCCCCATAAATTGCCGTGTGGTCCGGTCTGAAACAGCTGTCACAGGGAAAACAAACAAACGAATTCCACCGTCAACTATGGCAATATGCTTCCTCTGTCAGCCAAAACACATGCCTGCCATTTTGACCAATCTGTATGCTAGTAATTTGTTGCACTGAAATGGATGCATCCGCTAACCCTAGGAAATATCTGACACCCCGCCTTGTTTTACACTTAATATAAAATGAAGTGTTATTCCACTGTACAATTTAAAAAAAAAAACGACCTCATTTATTATATATGCATGTGTATTTTTATTACACTTCCATTTCCATTCAATTAATTCATAAGAATGAGCTATGCAAGGAAAATGCCCTGAGGGTTTATTGAAGAATCTCTCTAAATTTAACAATGACAGCCACCCTGGAAGCGTCTGGCATTTAAGTAAATCTTTCGGATCAATATCTGAGGCAAGTATTTTACAACCGCTTGGCACAGGTAGAGGTGATTTAGAGGGAAAAAGCCAGCGGAGCGAAGAACCTTATTAGATAAAATTTGTCAATTAAAAGTGTCTCCTGAGACCTGATCTAAATGACCCGTGGCTCTCATATAGCCGCTGCCATGCATATTTGTCCTTATGCTGCCGGCTTCACTTGGTAAATTTAACATTATCTCTTTTATATATAACACACTTGCAGTTTCCATGTATCTTTGTCATAGCGTAATGTTGTGTGTGTTGATGCTTTAAATGCTGTTGTGTAATGGACCTCAATAGATGCTTTTTTTGTTATTCTTCAGCTATTGCGTCAATATATGGCTATAAGGGTTTTTTACATTTAAAAAAATGGATGGAGTCAGACCTGAATGTAATCCAGCATCCACATAAAGATGCATTGTGACCATTATTTCCTATAGTAGCATAAAACAATGTCTGGACAGCTCTGGCTATAGGTTAACTTTAACTAACAGCCCATGCAAGTTTACAAACAAACACTTTTCCTCAGAATAACATACTGTAATGAATCATGCTCAAAAAAGCCAGGAAGACATATTAATAAAGTAAATAGGGTCGATTTTAACACATGCTGATGACTAAAGCAGTCTTGGGGAATATTTGTACAAGAATCCGTTCCGGCTCATGGGAATTCTGAAGAAACAGGGCAAAAAATATAACTGTTCTCCCGAGACAGTACAGTACTGGAGTAAAACTGAACCCATGGGATCGGTATTATGCATGATTTTTAAAGTTAACAGACAGTATCTGCCAGATAATAAATGACTGGAAAGATAAAGGTTAGATCATTGTTATATTATCTCACAATACATGTGCTGTGTGGGTTTTCCTATTTTGCATTATAACCGGCCCCTCAAAAGTAATATCCCATTGGGAAATTCGAATACCATTGCTATGACAACACGTCAGCGGTACATAATAAGCATGGACAATGCCAGAAAAACTGGAATAAAATCTAATTTCTCAAAGAAAGTGTCATTGATATAAATGTGAAGGTTTGAATGTTAAGTGTGTGGGATGCTGGGAAAAAACACAAGTACTGGAGTCCAAACACTTTTGACAAAAAGATCAGAAAAATATGAAATACCAAGGAAATATTGTTGAACGCAACACTGTAGAGCTTAGTATTGTATACCGTAAAGGGTTTTGTGGACAAATGCATACACAAATATTGAAGCCTATATCATTAGTTTGTGTCTTTAGAGGGTTTGGCTATTATTGCATTATATTCATTCAAAGCACCTGTGGAATTGAAAGTATCTATAGATGTCTTCATCATTAGAGTTTCATTGTTTCTGTCAAAGGATGAAAGATTAGAACCAAATGAACAGAGACATTTATTGATGTCAAAATGACCAATAATCAAATGAAAGTGTGTTTCTCATTTTCCCCTTCTGAAAATCAATCCTCTGAGCAAAATGATAGTCTGAGAGAAGTTTCAGAGACCTCACAAGTTTTAAACCATTAAATGACTACAAGAACACACATATCTTAGTCTCAACTATATGGTTTCCTCAGAAAGCTGTTCTTTTGTTTTGGACCCATCATTGGTGTCCCAAATTAGTGCATTTCTCTCTCCTTTTTCTCCTCTTTTTTTGAGGAGCATTTTAGGTGTAATTCCACTGAACCAAAAGGAGGAAACGCACAGAGGAGGTCATTGTTGTTTGTTGGGGTGTTTGCTTGTTGGTGACTCTCAGCAAAGAAGGAGGCTCCATAATTTCATTTACTTCAGCTGTGATTCTTTATTATTGGCGTGTTGTCTAACATCCATGTCCCCAGCCACACCAAAAGAGGATGCTGCTTATTGCTTTTTGGAGTAGAATTCAATAACGTGAGATTTGGATCTGAGGGAATTGTGACACAGAAGGACCTTGCAGGTCATGGACTAATGAATGTATCTTCTCTCATCTTGAAGGTTGTAAGTGCTTTAGCACCCTGTTATCTGCCTGCACAGCCGATGCTCATGGTTCAGCCCTCCAATACCTCACTCGACTGCTTATCTTTATGTGGCTGGAAAAACATCTAGATATGACTCTACGGTTTGGGTTTCTGGGTTTGAGAACTGACTTAATTTCTGACAAAAGTTACTTGCTAGACAAAAGTAAAATTCTAGAAAAAAAGTGCATTTCAACAGCTAAGAACTAGAAAATCATTTGTGTAATATAACAGAAATGCAAAACTAATTTAAAATAATTCTTTCTACAGCCTCATTGATTGTTTTGAGTATTTTAATACTAGCGCTTACTAAAGGGATTTGAGGTTTCTTTACATCCCAACAGGTGCGGATTATATAAAATTGACAGTCAAACAAGTACCTCCCACTCTTCATTTATCCGCCCTCAAAATAAGAAATACTGCTGCATATGCCCCCTGTTGCTGATTGGCTAAGAGAGTGTTATGGTGTTGGGGTGATCAGTCCGATTCACTTTATTTTTTGTTCATTTTTTCTGCTATGCAGCCAGAATTATGGGCAAACACAATATTGTTTTTCAACACACAGAAAAGGCATCTGCCAAATATTCACAAATTTTTGCTTGTTCATTTTTTTTTCTAAATTAATTACTCCAGCGTATTACATTTCAGCACATACTTCATCTTACACTCTTGGAACTGTGAACATGTTTGTACAATAAACAATTAAGGGCAAAACAAAACCCTATAAAAAGTCCCACAGACTTCCATCCTAAAGAAAATGAGCCATATGTAGAGGTGAGAGTTTTCACCTGCCAAAACACCTGGAGAGTAAGGAGTCACCCGTAAGTAACCACCTGCCAAATGTGTAAAACACCCTAGTTTAACTAAACCACATACCAATGTGCTAACAACCATTCAGAACACCACAGCAATGTGTTAGTTCTGCACAGACAAGAGCCACTGATGTTTTTCTCTGGAAATGTAAAAACCTAGTTTTGATGAACTATAATATCAGCTGAATACCTACAGCACTGCAGGGCCAATTTCATCTGTATGTGTTCAAAAGGGAAAACAAATTGAGTTCCAAACACGCAGACATTTTTTGATCAAATATGGTTTAGATGTGTCAAGTATTCGTTTCATGTGAACAAACAAGGCCAAATGCACACGCAGGATAAGTTTAAAAAAGTGTTGTTTTGTAAAAGATCTTTCTCTAGGAGCCAAAATCAAAGAACATTATAATAATTGTTTCCATGAATTATATTTTAAGGGTTACACACAGGAGGTTATGTACATTGTGGATTATTTGCTCGCAATTTACTGAGAGCATAAGAGGTTTCGCATGTTACACTTTTTGAAAGTGTCATAACTGTGACTTTAGCTGCAAGTTTATCAGCTGAATTAAGGTGATGAATGGCACTATGGCTTTTAATAATGTCTGTGAAGCGCATTTCAAAAAACTGCTCTCATTTCATCCTCCGTTTTTATAAAGTGCCATGGAGTCTGAAGTATGCGCTTATTTTCTTTTTGATACATCTTTAGATGCTGTTCAAAGATATTTGTGAGCATTTTTAGTACTTGGAAAATACTCAGGAAGCAGCACAGTTTCTTTGTGACACTTTTGTTTGTTTAATTAAATGTGAAATTCAAAATGTACTGACATATAAAACCCATTTTAAAGTAAAAAGAACATTTTCAACTGCTAACATTAGCTAATGCACAATAGATTTAGATGAACAATTGTATTGGCATTAACTAACATTAACACAGACTAATACTTGGTGAAAAATTATATTGCTCATCTTCCCTTTTTCAAGGATTGGAATGACTGTGTAATATTAAAGGCAGAATGTTTATTTGCAATTAGTTTGTTTAAGTAGCCTAAATAGGTTGAAGCGGACATATCAACACTAGCTCAACAAATGTCATGAGTTTGGGCGGGGCTATTTGTTATTTCTGACCAATGGCTGAGGGAGGGCGGGTTTAAACCTTTTTTGCAATTGTATCTGATTTGAAGTGTCACAGAAATAACGTCACCTTTAAAGTAACTGCAGTCATTATCAAACCATTTAGGCTGCAGTAAATGTAAATGTGTTGAGATTGGAAGCCTTGGAAGATTGGAAGATCTGAAGCATCTTAATGGCAATAGTATGCTTAATTTGTCTTAATTCCTGAAGCATGCTTAATTTGCTTTAATTCCAGTAGCAGGCTTGTTTAACTCTAATTTATTTTCCAGATTCCTTTAGGCATATCTTATGAGTCTTGACATCTGATGAGTATTAGATTGCAGACTGGCTATCACACAGCGCAAGATGAATGCAATACAAATTTGCACTCTTCCAAAAATATGCTCACGCTGTGCCAAAAAATCTCTCCGACCCAAAAGTAGCGAGAGCTCTGGCATGCGTTCAGAGCGAACACAATTGGCCAGTAATGCACTAATTACTTCTCGCTATAACAACAAAAGAAATAGTGAAAGGTGGATGGGAAAAGAGATTTCTCCTCCTCTTTCATCAGGTGATTCAAAACAGCATGCAGAGTTCTAGCTAATCCCGCTCTCTGGGACCCGGGGGGAGGGGCCAATCAATGCACCATGGCCCGATGCAATCAGAAACAAGCAGGGTCTGTGATCCATGCTCTTTAAACACCGGGGAGCTGTTTATGATCGAACCATCTGACAGATGCTGTGACAACTCACTGCCTGTTAGCAACTAGCATCAGACACAACGTCTGTCCCACGATATGAACGAGACCCACGGCACTTCACCAAACACAAATAACTCAATTTTTATTTCAAGCCTCTCGCATTTCAAGCCTTTTTCTCCTTTTTGTGTTTGTATTTCATGTACAAGATATATTTTCTCATATCATTCTTGTATCTTGCATCACCTTTGATACACAAGCAAAATGATTTACATTTATATTAGTCTGAGGTGTGAATACACAAAGGAGTTGTGCCACTTGTTAGGCCAGAATTTTAACGGAGACATCTGCGTCTTTTTAACTAATAATGAGCTGTTTAACTGGTCATACATAGACACACATAAGTGATTTATCTTATTGCGTTGGATGTAATAATGTTCAGCACCTGTTTGTTGTGTTTACCTGATTTGCATAATTATTGTCATGAAATCCTGTGCCAAGGCAGAGCAGACATGTGCAAATAAACATCGCCATTCATTTATTGTGAATTTCCTCTGAATTTGTTTTTTCTGCAGAGAAACATAACCTCTGCTTGATGTCTTGCAACAATGTTTATGTCCATGCCACTATGCTACTAGAATGTTGGTAGTTGCCAGGGTGTTGCTAAGGTGTTCTAAATGATTGCTAGGGTGTTTTAAAAGTCAGGTTCCCTTCACAAGCCACATTTAGGTCTGCAGCATGTTTAACGCTTAACAGAGCATAAACCCATGAGAAATCATTCTTACTTTAACCACATAAAAATTCTATACAATAATGTATAGGACCCTGCATAATACCATATACAGTTTTTTTAAATTTGGCATCATGTTCCACATCACATTTGAGTGTATCAGCACTGCAGACAGGACAGGAACATCGAACATCAGAGCCAACGTTCCTTCATTAAGATGACAGTTAATCGGTTTCTATTTAAACACACTGTATCCTTTCAGGCCATG